>JAQFJA010000026.1:14306865-14319697 GCA_029874485.1 Naso brachycentron | reverse complement strand
GATGCAAACATTGTCACGCTATAGATAAAATGAGCTCACAGTGTGCGCAGACAGATGAGAAGAATGTCATCCTTGTTAAAAAACGGCATGGCACGGTGTTGGCCCATGTAGGAGTGCCTTCATAATACAACAATGGAGGCTGCTGTTCATACTGGCTGTGACTGCATCACTGAAAGGCACTGATAGTTGTCCAGTTATGTCAAATGCTGGCTGAGGAGTCCGATGGCGTAAACCGGGATGTGTCACGGGCTGACTATGTGTGAAATGTAGCTTTGTCTTAACAAACAAATAAACAAACAAAAAGGCAATAAATGCATGTTTGCTTTGGTCATGACTTCAGCAAACAAGATTTAGTTGCAGGAATGTTGCCGGAATCTTAATAGGTTGGAGAAAGTGGGAGAAAAACAAACAGTATTCTGCAGCCTTTATGGCCTGCTGCTCAAACTGCAGATGCTCATCTAACAAAATGTTTTACAAATTGCACTGTTTATGTATTATTAATTTTTATATATAATATCCTACTTTTTGCATAGAAATTTGCATAAGAAAAGTAAATATTTGAGAAATTACTATAGGCGTAAAAAAAACGTTGGTAGATTTATATTTTTCTCTAAAGTTCCAAAATAAGTATTATTCCTTTCTTGACAGTTCAGGCAGGTACACTTGATTTTGAAAGAATTGCAAAGTATAGTGCAGAGTATAAACTTCTCTGATTGTATAATAGCTTCTATTTCTACCCCTGAAGCTTTGAGTATTAGTTAACTAAACAGGTCTTTTGGATTGGTTTCCATGCTTGTGGGGTGCTTGTCGGAGGCTGGTGGTGTTGGGGTTTTAGTGTTCACACTTTGATCTGTGATCACTGATGGAGCGACTTGCATCACCACCAGCTGTGGATATGTTTAGCCTGCTTGGCATAGAGATGGCTGCAAGATCTGGATAGACCTGGATAAGCATTAAGATTACATTGCCAGTTTTTTTTGTTTTGCTTTATTTGTCTTCAAATAAGTTGTCAAACTGCTAATCTCACCTAAAAGTTTTTAAAATAATTTGGACTAAATTAGAAATGTCAGAATGTAACTAAACTACTTTGGTGAACACATTTCCAGGAAATGGAAATGGAGTTTATAAGTGAACTAAGGTAATGCTTGAGCTTAAAGACCACATTGTCTTTAAGCTTCAGAGAAACGCTTGAACCAAGATGACTAAAACCCAAATAAATACAATATAAAATTCAGATGTCTTGCTGTTCTCTCTCTTCTTTACCCTTCAGGGGGTTTCAACAGTCAGGGCAGGGAGAAATTAACAATTACAAAGACAGAAAGAAGACACCTTGCCTCTGTGGCTCTGCTGATCTTTTCATACGTACGCAGCAGCAGGACAATGTGTTATTTTTGGTTCGTATTTTTCAAACAGAGTTTTTGAAAACAGTATATAATCTGTTCCGTGCCATCGCGAAGAGTTCAGTCGACACACGTCTACTATTCTGATGTAACATCACTGAGAGAAATCCCGTAACTCTCTGCAGAGGGGAGTGCCTGACGCTTCCTCCGCGGTTTTGGTCTGTTGATTTAGCAGGATGAATGTTCTCGTTAGAGAGCCAGTGATCTGTAATTTGGAAAAACGCTGTAGGTTAATTTTAGACCTCACCAGTGTTTTGCATGTTGGTGGCCCAAAACATGTGTGACAGGTTAATTGTTTGAAATTTAAGGTCTTTAAAACCCCAAAATCATGTAGTGTAACACCAGCACAGTAAATTGCACACTGCACTGTCGTACAAGTCTTTCATCATTTTATGGCGTACGCCATGATGACCTAACGGCACGATCCAGCTTTCTCCATATCTCACTGTTTTAGGACAATCACTATCTATCAGTTTTGAATATCTTACATTTATTTTTTCAAGGAGTGAACCAGACAGCTTTTGTTTATACAAATTTTGAGAACTAGGATCTTAATGCACCTGTAGCATGCTTTTGTTTTATTCAAGAAAAGATTTTTTTGATGCAGGAGCTGATATTGCAACAGTGTAAATTAAATCAAAAGTAACTTGTAATTTGTGGATATCATGGCCACAAAATGGTGCTACATTCATTTACTGTACACTCTTAGACCTTCTAATTCCCACACAGACTGCAGCTTTGTGGATTCCCCTGGAGTGGCACACAGAGGGACGTTGTCCTCCCTGACTGCTTCAAGGCCTCACCGACTATTTAGACAGCTGGACACATTAGCCTCGTCTTATCTATAGTCCAAGTTTACTGCAGATTAAATAAATCCACTGCATAGTTTATTATTGCATAACAGACTCGAGATTGAGATCATGGGCGCAGTTTGCACCAGGTTTTACGTGCCACAGATTAATTGCAGTAATGGAGATAATCCATCTGCTTGTTTCAATGAGCCTAAGTGGAATTAGTTTGTTTCTGGACATCAGTGCAGGCCTTGTCGACACACTTTGGACAATAGCCACCAGGCACTGTGTATCAACTTTGTGCAGCTTTATTGAAAGAAGCTGTGCCAGGACTCCTGGTGACACACATCTGCGCTGAGTTGGATTTTCACAGCTGACCAGGGTGTGACCTACTTCCCTTTCTTTTTATTCCTCTCTGTTCAGGGCCTGGGAAAAAGTGTTTGATTGAATTATGTCCCACTGTCGCTGTTAAACACAACAGCTCAACACCTCCACCTGCCCCCTTCCCACTCTTTTCTGCACAAGCGAACAAAACAAGCCTCAGGGCTCACTCACTTCTATTCTGGGACGCTGCTGGTTTGCTGTCGTGAGTGGTAGAGGAATGTCTTAGTCAGAGTTTGTCTCTTGATTATGGGTTTTCCTCTACCACCGTCACCATGGGGATTAAACCAAGCTGAGACACACAAACACAGCTGGCGGCAGAGAGATGTGAGAAATGAAAGGAAATGAGGACTCATCCTTAAGTCATTAGTCCTTAAAATAGTCCACCACTGGAATGAGTTACGCTTTAACGTCACACACTGAATCTAGTTGTGGATGAAGGAGAGGAACCCAAACACTGGCGTGTGTGTGTTCAACCCAGATATTTTACTTTTGTCTGGGCATGTTTCATCAACAACTGGACTATGTAAATTCTCCTCCTTGCCCTGTGAGTGCAGAAAGACACTTGGCCCAATTGTCCTGTACCGTGCCAAAACACGAATGTCCCCCCTCCCCTCTCGCCCCGCTGGCCTGCACTCACATTGCTCCCGTCTAACCACGGCTGAGCATGCTTGAGCTACCTGATCTACGGAGCGCGACCCGTATTTTTACCTGCATTTTTTACATCTTGTAATTTTTAAACTTTTCCCTGGTATCCGTGATCTAGAAGACAGTCTTGGATTTTTCCACTGCTCTTTTTCTGGACTTAGTTTGCTGTCGTCTGCCTAAATTTGAGGTGAATCCTCCACAAACAGTCACAGCGATGTCGGCGCTCTGTGCCTGTGCTCGTGCATGTGCATTCATACCGTGCTGACGTCAACCTCTTCTGACCGTGCCAGGGCCGACAAAGCGTGTCACGCTTTAGCAAGGAACGGTGCGCTCGCACTAGTCAAACAAACTGGACTTTGGGAGTCAAACATGCACAGGCACGGTACGGGTCACCCAGCATGAGTGCGCCCTTACAGAGTGAAACAAACCACAGATCAACTTCAAGAGCCCTCCTGGGATGTTGCTCTGCTGATATGAAGATGTTTGCATTTGGATAAACAGGAAGAGCGATGAGTTCAGGGTTTGTGTGTAATACATCGTCACAGACATCATTATGCACTCTTACACCTACAGTCTGACTGACATTACATGATTAGTCTGAAACTAATTTGTCAATGTCAAGTAGAGACCCATTTTAAGAATGACATGAAAACATGAGGATGAAGAATCTTTAATGTCAGATACAATGATGCTTGTTATCTGTACCTAATTTATTTATGAGGAGCAACTTATTATTCAAGTATACATGTTTAATGGTGTAGGGAAACTGGAACATATGGAGGAGACATGCAAGATCCTGAATTAGATCAAAATATAATATAATAAGTCATGCTTATGTTGTGCCTGATGTAACTGGAACATGACAACGATCACATAGTAAAAACTGATGTTACATAAAGCTCACACAAAGACACACACACAGACGTATTTATGTAATCCAAAAAACAAATCTACCAAATCTGTAAAGATGTGTGTATATTTGTTTGCAAACACTCACTTGCACACATGCAACATAAATGGCTTTGATGTAATTGCTGTCATCAACACATGGTTGAATTCACAAATCAGCACACAATTACCAAGCAACACTATTCTGTTCACTCACTTTTCCACCCATGAGCAACGTAATCTACACGCAAAGTTTGTTTATCAGCAAATAAAGTCAGGCTGCGATAAAGTAAATGATTAACTAATCATGATCACATGCTAGTCACATGTTTACAGACTTCTGCTTGTTGATTCTGATTGCACAGTCGCGGTCAGCACTTTGCAGCTTTTATTACACAGCAGCAGCAGTAATATCAATATATTGCTTTTGTATGATTGATCCACATGCAAAAACTATTTGTAACAATATGCATCAAATCTGTCAACTCACAAAATCACATACTCATGTGTGAGAAGTATTTTGAATGATTGAATGTCTGTGTTCATTAAGTGATGGCATGGAAACAGGCAGTTTTTTTCAGTCATAGTGCATTTACATAATATATCCCTCAAAGGCCGATGGTTAAGCTTGTTAGGAAAAATCATTTGACCTGTATGTTGCACTTGTGTCTGTATGTCTGACTCTGATAAGAATCACTTAGCAATTATCCACAGCTGCATACTGTTTCCTTCCTCATGTATCACTTTATATAAGCTGTCACACTACCTTACATCAGCAGTATGTGAACAGACAACCTATATACACCTTAAATGATGCAGAAAGGAATTTTCCTTGAAAAAAACAAAAAAAACCCCACCTGCTCCAGTTAGATGAGCAGGAATAAGTGCGACTGTTGCTTGACATTCCATTAGTTATGCAACAGACGCACTTGTCAAAGTACGTGGCCTTGAGCAGGTCTTTGGCTGTCTGTGACGTGTGACTGCAAACAGATGGCAATGTAAACACACATGGGTAATATCCAGCACTAAATAGACAATTGGATTAGTGTGGTTGGCTTGAGCAAATTACAGGGTTTGTAAAAGAGGTTGCTGTCTCAGTTCATCTAAAGAAATGGATGGGTAATTAGGTAATGATATCCATGCAGACGGAGAGGACACCTCATATGTCTGCTTGAATGCTTAGCCAAGAGAAAACTTCTTCTTTGCCTTTCTGTTTCCTTATGGTTTACACTTATGGTTTACACAGACAACAAATTTCCTTTGCCAGTTTGCTGAAAATGACATTTACCTAGACTTTATCAAACCTACAGTGCTATCTCACATAGCCTCTGCCCTGTTAAAGACTTTTCTAATTCTGTGGGCATGTCCTGACTGACCAGCTACACATATGTAAAGAATATGCTGGTGTCCATTCTGTGGCTTAACAGTAATATTATTGGTTTGACAGCAGAAGATTGATGCAAGGATTGCCATTTTTAATCCAATTTTGTGTGACATATGACAGAAAAACAGCACGCCAATTCAAAATTGAAGTAGAAGGACAGTTCCAATATTAAAATGGACACACAAATGCAAACATACATGCAGCAGATACAATATTATGTAATGTATTCTGGCAACTAAACAGGAAAATCACAGGAAATGTTTTTTTTTTTTCTGCCCTCTGCAAGATAACACATTTCTTTCTAGTTGTGGCTTACACGGCAACGTGTGCTCTGACTAATTTTCTTTCTTTTTTTTTTTTACCGCGCAGCAGGTTATGTAAGCAAACACGTTGCCCTACATCCTGACTGACTTGACTGCAGCCACAAATGCTCCAATGAGCTTCAACAATGATGTGGATATACTAAAAGATGCACTGGTGTCATAGGTGTGGCTATGCGCCATATAGTTTCAGCTCTACGTGATAAACTGCAGCCCAGTTTCTCTTCTGGAGACATAGCAGACCTCTGGTGAAAAGAAGACACATCATGGCAGAACTTAGCAGTGTCTGTTGAAGTGTTGTGTTCGCAGCTTTGCAGCAGTAGTAACACAATGTGACAAGTTGACCTATGTGTTTAAGAGCCTGTTTCCTGGGCATGTTTTATGTTGTTTAAAGTGATCTCAGAGCTGATCACAGCTCATGCTGGGAGTGCGTTGCCACTGCCATCTGGCTCAGTTTACTCTGTTCAGCACTGGTGGGTGACATTTACAAGTGTGTTTTATTTTTTGCTCTTTTGTAAGTGTGTATTCCTTTATGGCTGTTAAGATTTGCATTTTTACATTTTCATAAATCACTTTAAAAATGAAATGCTAAACTAAACAGGGACAGTGTATTGTTAAAACTTACTGGATTGTTATGTGTCAACAATTTGGTCATTGGTTAAAAAAGGAACTTAGTAACTTAGCAATCAACCACATTTCCTTCAACATACGTCAAAATCCTTTTAAAGAGTTGTGCCATTAAAGTGCCAGTGTGTCAAATTAAGAGGCATCTATTGATAATTATAATTATGTTTTCAGTTGTGTATTATTACCTAAAACTAAAAATCAGTGTTTTCTGTTAGCTTATATTGGGCCCTTCGTTTCTGCATATGGTGCAGATACTGGTCCATAGTCATGGTCCTCACAAACACAGTCTTTGCTGGCCACTTACCCACCAATGCATCGACCAACTGAGATTCATCCCTGTACGCCCGATGGCCAGTACGCCCACTATTTCTACAAGATGCAGCACTTACAAAATAAATAAATAAGCAAAACACAAACATGAAATATAATGATTGTTTGGTTTCTATTAACACGCCATTGGCAGTGTGTTTGGGGTGGATGGATTCTTTGTTTGTCTGTTTGCTTGTTTGTTTTTATGATAATTACAGTAGAGGATACTGTAATGCATAATATATGAAGAATTGGCTGAACGGTTTTTGATGTCCCAGCAGCCCACTAATGGAGCTTTAAGTTGCTGTAGGTAAGTTCTGCTAACGAGCTGGCAAGATAAAGTTCACTGTGGCATGAGACATGATGGAAAGCAACTTTGTGCGGCCGTTTGCAGCGGTTTGTGTTGTATTTCATTTGTTGTCACTCTTTTTTATGTTCAATTTGAACATGAGAAGAAACGTTTGCAGGGAAAGTTGCAGCAGAGTAAACTCGTCCGCCTGAGCTCGCGCTTGAGCCGAAGGATGATGTCACTCACAGACACTGTTGTCGGCAGAGGTGGGTCAAAGCATAAGGCACGGACAGCTAATCAGCTCTTACCAACCTCACCTGTCGCTAAGAAGCACAGCGTAGACTGATCAATTAGGACAGCGAGTACAGAGTATGTTACTGATTGGTCAAATAGAACAGGAGCAGTAGAATTTTTATCCATCCTGAATACAGAGACATGGGAAAACACAGAGATCTTATGATATTTTCAGGACACATCCCTTACTAGTAGTTGTCTATGGGCATTATGACATTTTTCCCATATAGAACACAGAAAGTTACTGATATTTACCTCAAAGTTACCTACTGAAGCTTTCATTATAAACTAAATGAACAACAGTGAGGTACGGTATATTAGCAAAATTTGTTGGATTGTTTGGTATTTTTCAATAGTTTGGTCACTTGTAAGTTGAACGCAAGTGATGATGGCTTAGGCACACTTATTCACTGATGACATAACACAATCCTACAGTAAAAGCCGTCAGTTGCTTCTTCAAGGAAACCACAAAATTTCAATATCCCACAAGCTGTAAATACTGCTTGCTACTATGACAACTATAGTAAGATGTGACAGTAGAAATTGTGATGTAAAGACTAATATAGTGACTGATGTATCATTTCATCATCTCTACTGTAGGCCGGGGAGAAAAGGCGAGCCACTCTCTGCATGAGTCATACAGCCTGTGTTGCACACTCCCTCCATGCCTGGATACCAATACCAACAACAACAGCCCCACGCCATGCCATGGCAACTGTGTGTGCCTAAGGTGGTGTGAGTTTACATTGCAAATGTATTACTGTTTCTGAGAAAGAGAGGGAGACACACAGCCACTGAGAAATTAGCTCTGTGAAACTCGACAGGAGCATCCTCTTATCATATCAGCTGTGTCTCCTGAGACGAAATTCTCAGGGCTTTCAGTCTGAACTTATCTCATTCCCACAACTCCACCCCCTGTCGACTAAATACCCCGCCCAGTCCCCCCCCCCAAAACTTGTGTTGCTTCTTTCCTTTTCTAGTATGTTCCAGAGAGTAACTCCTCTTTGCTCTCAGCCGTTCCCGGCAATGTCCAAGTCTCTCTTCGATGCTCTCTATTCTATGCTATCTATGCTATCTATTCTATCTAATATTGTTGTTTCTGAATGTGCTTTACTTACATTTCTGACTTATTGTTTGGCCTACGCTAAGTAAGCTGACTGCTTTTACATTACTCTCCACCATAATCAGACAGTCAAAGTTCACCCAAAATACATGCAAAAGATAATTCATAAATAAAATTTTCATATCGCAAAGGGGATGCTGTCTGCTAAAACAATTTATCAGACAGTCAAAATAAGCAATTTTTTGTCTTTAATCAGGACAACCACTAGGTAAACAAGATAAATAAATAAATAAAAATATGAGAACACCTTAAACTAAAGGTTACCTTTATCAGATACTATTTTCATCACAGCTATGCCATTCTTTTGCCAGTGAGAGGGTCAAATTGATATTACTTTCTATTTATTGCAAGAGATTAGGATGTTCTTTCATCCTCTCTGCTTAGCACACTTTGCTACCATGAGGGAACAGATGAAACATTATTAAGGGGAATCAAGGGATTTCCTAGAGGCTCTTGTACACTTAGATATCCGAGATGCCTGGTATTATTCATTACATGGAAGGCGCTTGTGCCTAGTTCAGAGACCAGTTTGACCATGAGAAGGTTAAATGCTTTGCTATGCTTGAGACCTTTTAATCCTATGAAAATTTCAATATTTGTCTTTGTATTTTAGCCTTTAAAAGAACAAAACTCAACAAGTCACAGACATTTGAAAGTATGCATCAGTGAAATAAGTCCTAATTAACAGATAAACTTTCTTTACAACAGTGCTTTCGTTCATGTAGAGAATATGTCATATAATATTGCATGCTGTCAGTTCAGTGTATCTTTCATTTTAAAAGCTTTGCCTCTGTAAGGGCTTTTCACACAAGGCAAACTAAAGCTTAAAGAGATGTAGCAGAGACTGAGATGTTACACATGTTGCTTTAAGTTAGTATTCTAGAAGTATTTAATTGGCAAGTTGCCCCCTAAATACCTAATGAAAAGCCCTGGAATGCAACTTGTAAAGCTTGACTAGACAAAAATGGTAACATCCAATCCAGAGGCAAACCTAAATATGCAGGAAAATGTGGGAGATAGTTGAGATTCAGAGAGACTGGAATTAAAAACAGTCTAAATGAAAGATAAAACTGATGCGGAATGTAGACGTGTCCAATGCTTATCCACATTTTGTAAAACTGCTAGTAACATATTTTGTCAGATCACTTATTGGTGTGTTCACACCTAGCTCATTGGGATCATGTTCCTTTTATTTTGACTGTATTGTATGTGAACACAGCAAGTGCAAAAGAGGCAGGCCAGGATCGTTTAGATTGCAAAGTTTACTTTGTCTCATCTACCGTGTCGTGTATGAACACATTCTACTGATGTTAAGGTAAACCAATAAGACTGCTGGAAAAGTTTTGATGCTAATCTCCTAGGTTTCAAAGAAAAACACAGACAGATAGAGGCAGAAAGAGAAACAAGAATAAGCTCAGTCTGTGTTAAAATCACAAGCCTATTCTGCTGAGCGAGACAACTTTTTAACAAACCTCCTTCTTCCCTCAGACTGCTGGAAAAGCTGGAAAACAGACGATGATGTCAACCCTGGGAGCTCAACAGCTTTTATATCTGCTTCCTGTTTACCCACTTCTGTGTCTATGTCTGTCAGCGGGGGCGTTGGGAAACACCTACCACTCGGCTCCCCGGGAGAGGCAGGGAGCAGCGGCGAATGCCAGCAGTGGGCCTATTGTCAAAAGACCCCTGCCAGGCCTTATAAGGACAGACCCCTGTTTGCTCTCACCTCTGAGCAAAAGCAGAGGGAAGGGATTCAGAGAGGAGAAAAAATAGCAACAGACGGCCAGTGATGAAATGGTTAAAGAATGACAGGGGAAAAGTAACATTAACATAAAGGGGGTGACAGCAACATGGATGGCAGGCTGGGAAAACCCCCCTGGTCTGAGTCACCGTCAGGAAAAGAGCCAGACCCAGACAGCCTTTACAGCTAAAACCTTCCTGTGGCCCTCTCCCCTCCACTCTTAAAACTGCTGTCTGCTCTATAAAATGTAACTTGGAAATTGCCCCCTGTGTTTTGATTTGAGAAAGCAGCTAAGAATCTGCTCTGAAGATAAGTTGCATGTATTTGATAAATGAGGAGTTTCGCTGTCTGTGGTTGCAGAATCGGGGCATTTCCCCCTGTTACATAATTTTTTGTTGTTTTTGTTTGTCACGTTGGGGTTGTTGTTAAGTGGTTGCTATGACAATGGTTGATTGTTGTGAACAATGATGTGAAAAGAGGAAGTGAAACAGTGCTTTAGGAACATGGCGTGACTTTGTGGACGGCAAGAGCAAACAAATCAGATGGCACCTGTTGAAAAAGGAGTAGTGGAGACTGAACAATAATGATTTTCCATATCTGTGTTGTTCTTCTTTATTTTAGGAATGTCACATCTTGTAGGAACAGCAGCATGCTTAACATCTGGTATACAGGGATGGATCTCATCAGGTCATCACATATATTGGCCAAGTGGATTGTGAAACACTGGCCAAATGTACGTGAGAAACATGACTGTGGAGGCTGATCTGCTCTATATGGATACGAAAGGTTCATTCTAAGTTACTAAGAAACACATTGGTTCTTAGTTTTAAGTGATTATGTACCACTAAAAACATAATTATAAACATCAATAGATCCTTCTCTATTCTACACACCGGTCCTTTGAAAGCAAAAGTCCTTAAATGTATGTATTTTCTGACGTATTTTGCAGGAAATGTGGCTGGTTGCTAAGTGACAAAGTTCCTTCTTTAACCAATGTTAAAGTGTGTTGGTAAAAACTGCTGATATAGTATGCAGTAGTGCAGTGATGTCATCATGTTCACAGCCCTTCCCTGCTTTCACCATTGGCCATATTGGGTAGGAGAAAAAGAATCTGTACAAAATGATTGGCTGTTGAAAATGTCATACCACCCTGCCATCACAATCTCACACATCACTTTCTAAAGCGGGTACATTACGTCGTGGGCTGATTCTATATTTGGTGTTAACATCAACAGCGCTAGTTTTCAATGAAGCTGTTGATGCAGAGGTGGTAGTACAAGACTTTCATTTATCCACTCGCCCTCCTGCTCCACCCTGAACAACCAAAATGACCCATATAATCGGCACTGGAGGTGCAGAAGTTCAAGGCGTGTCAGTCAATCTAAACACGCAGAGTGGAGGTTTGCTGATAAACTGTTTATCTCAACTTTCCTGCTCTGCCTCTCAGAGGAATTCACCTCCATATTTGGCTTAAGACACTAAACAAATTAGCGTCCCCAGCTATAGCAAGAAAACCACAAATCCTCAAAATGTTCCTGACCGTGTTTGTTTACTTTTAACATTATTGTGACATAAAATGTCACACAGGCTGTTAAAGCAAAGAAGAAACACTGGAACTGGAAAATATTAAAATCAGATTGACGGCTGATATTTTAGGCCAAAGTCATGTGGGCACAAGAGAGCTTTTCTATTTCTCATTACAATGACTCGCATCTACAGCACGGTGATGTTTGTTTTCCTTCAGGGAGGGGAAGAGGCACCCATTATTAGTGTGCCGAGAGGGTTGGGGGCCCCATAATTTCTTTTTCCAGTCATGACCTCACCTCAGCAATACGGCCCTTTCCTGGCCTCAACCTCAACTTTTCCCCACTATCTGAGTCAGCCAGTTCTTGGATTATATGCATCTATTTTAGGCCACTAATTTCCATCATTGAAATGGTAGGCAGACATGTTTAATTGTGTTGTTTTTTTGTTTTTTTTTCATGTGGAAAAAGAACATGAGTGAACGCTAAGCACAATGATTTTGGTGTTTCAGTGGCACACTCAGCCTAAAGACGTCCGATGCTGTGGCACCAGGATTAGTGTGACACCAGTTCAGCAGCTTGGATTCAAGTCACCTCCTGTCGCTGCCAGAGTGTTTAAGAGACAAGCCATGTCTGAAAAATGTGGGTCAAACCCAACACCCTGTAAAACCATGTGTTTGAAAGCACCATGAAAGGATTCATTACAGCCTCCATGACAGAAGCACATGCACATTTAATGCAACTTCAACTTGTAATTATCATTTTTTTTATAATTTTAGCAGTGATTATTATTTTTGTAACATTTTACTTGAAGCATGCATCTAAAGTGCATTATGAACATACTTATAATTAGTTATAATGCACCTTTAGTGCTGTATAATCATAGTTACTAACCGTAACTCTAACCATAACCATAACCACCTATAGGCTACTGAATTGTAAGTCTGCTTATAATGTGTTACAATGTTAAAATGTTATATATGTTCATACTATGTTATAATGCATGATAGAGACAGGCTTCATAGAAAGTGTTACCATTGTTATTATTATTATTATTATTATTATTATTTTTGTTGTTATCATTATTATTGTGTTGCAGAAATGAACAAACAAGAGA
>JAQFJA010000026.1:14046314-14058200 GCA_029874485.1 Naso brachycentron | reverse complement strand
TCAATAGCAAATGCTTATAGCAACTATTTTCCCAGATGTAGTACTCCCAAAAGGAGTGGCGGTTGGGGTACAGGTCCCACACATGACATCTGTGGAATGGGATTCAAGTCTGGTGAAAAACTAAAAGGGAAACCTAAAGCAAAGGAGCAATCTTTTCCTACACCTTGTCTCCCTGTAAGAGACATGGGCTACATTCCAATAGCCATACTATCCTACTATTTAGCATGTCAGAAAATGATTAAGAATGTCTCAGTAAATAGTATATGAAATGCAGTATGCCAGAAGTACCAGGATATCCTACTACATTTGGTTAGATTTTGCTGTATGCAAACCAGCATGCTTTTCTGTCAATTCTGACCTACAGTCCTCTGCCAAGTGGAAAACATGTCACATATTTCACGGTGTGTCGTGGAAATTTAAACAAAGCAGAGAGAGCGCAAACATTTGACAGATTAAAGCTGATTCGACAGAATGCCAAGCCCTCCAGTGATAGATGATAGCTCATTAAGTGTAAGTATTACCTAAGTTTTGCGACTCCTGTTCAGTTAGCATATTAATATACCATAGCTACACAAAGCTAAATGGATAAATGAGTGCAAATGTTTACTTATATTTAAACAAATTTTACCATAGAATCACATACCTTTCCATTGTACTCCAAAATTTTGCAAGGCTGCAACGGATATAGGAGCATCAGAGTCAGAGTTCAAGGCACACTATCATGACAGAGTAGTATGTTCCAGTTGTTTGCATACTGCATGCAACAGTATGTACTTGTAAGGGCAGCTGCAGGACGTATTTCATGTAAAACGCAAAAGTATGCAACACAAAATGTACTCATTGGAGTGTGACAAAAATTATCTGTATTTGTTGTGAAAGGTACTGGAGGAAAATGCCAAAATTGAATAATGTATGTAAGTGGGCAAATTGTAAACTGAAGCCTTTTAGATCTTTGGTACTCAATATGTGACTAGACGTAGTTTTCTGTGAACTGTAGCTTTCCATCAAGGTTCAAATAATTCACCTCCTGGCTGATGTGGGTTCACCATGGCAACTGAAGTATATTCGCACTGAGAGGTTATACAGTGCACTTCCTACCATGCTACTATGAAGTTGCTTGTTGCAGGTACCTCATAAATGAACACATACACTTCTATCTTCATCCATGTATGTTTTTGCAATAAGGCAGTGATGCATTTTGTTAGTTCTGCCATCCTTGTCATCATTTGGATAAGTTCCTTTCCTAGCAGTTGTCATTTACAGGCAGAGGCAGACAGAAACAACACGAAGCACTGGAGACAATAATCACTTGTCTTTTTCTTTCCTAAAAGCATGTCATGACAAAGGGATCCTATGTTCTCTACCTTTCAGTGAACTCAGTTACCCACAGGTATATGTTAAAAGTATGTACCCCATACTAATTTGTCAGTCTTACATGAAATATTGTATAGGCTGTATTCAGATACCTACTATATTTAGGTAATAAATAGAATAATGCTCAGAAGGGTGAGCAAAAAGACTATGCTTCTGTCGAACAAATTTCTCATTTCAATTATTTTAATTTCACTACTAACAGTAATAATATACTAAAAGTGTATTAGAGGCAGTGATTTTTTTTTTCTTTTTTTTAAACATTTTTTTCTACATGTATGTTTGATGCTATCGTAAAATGAATGGCCTTAGAGAGCAGATACTGACAGGTGGATATACTGTATCTAAAGCTCTACAGCCACCAAACCCTCAGGCTACCAACACTACTCATATCCTCTGCCCCATGAATCTAATGCAAAGCACCTATACTGTTGCTTGTTTTATGTACAACCACCTTGGTTGTTCTGTGCCTCAAGCTACTGTGTTTTAACTTCAGGAAACACTGCTGCCATGTTTCAAACCTTTCAGATGGAAAGATTAGTGCGTTAACGCCACAGGATTACAGGCAGTGCTCCATCAGCAGTTCTCGGTCTGTAGCCATTTACCTGCATGCTATGATCGTTTCTCCCTTATGCAAGAATCCACACAACATTAGATTTGGAGATTTGACACAAGCACAGGAAGCTATTTTGCTTAACTAGTAAAGGAAACTGCTAAATCAACAGCTTTGCAACTTGTCAGAGCTATAAACTGTGTGTTTAAGTTAATCATCATAATATGGATCAGGATGCAAAAACGTAATAGATTACAACTTTGTGTCAGGGTTTACTGAAGTTCATTCTGCATCTTTAATACTATTCAAGAAATTAACACAATAAATTGAGCATGCAGTTACACGGCGAGTTACACCAGAACTTCAGCAGAGTTCATTGATTCCTAAAAATGCACTTTAAATGACATTATTCAACTTTTACCATGTTCACAAAGTACTTTTTCTTTGTTATTCCACACAATACACTTGTTTTGTTGGAAAACTTTATGGTTTGGATCCTTATTTGAAGCAAAATTCAGTTCTTTTGAGCTACAGTTTGCTATTCATTTGTAATATTGACCCAGGCGTGGGATTTAAACATTTTATTCAAAACACTTTCTTTATTTAATGGAAAGGTCTCAAGGACTTTTGCAGAAGCAATGGGCATGCTCAATAACTCATTTAACTGTGTTTTCAAATTTGATGGAAGGCCATAAAATGAAATTTAGCTAAATATGAAGAAAAAAATCAATCTAGTTCATTCAGAGTCATCACCAAGGCTCATTGTTGTGTCATGGTTAACACAAAACTCAAACTCCCAAAAAGAATAATATCCTTCCTCATCTACTGCCTGTGTGTTATGTGAAGACAACAGTGTTTGCAGAAATATGTAATGCAATAATTAGCTTGATAAACCATCCAATTCATCTAACTAGTTTAGCTTATTGTGTTTTTTTAAGAGGACATTCTAGAGGTGAAAGTTTTTTTTTGGTTTTGTTGCAAGTTTGTTTTTAATTAAGGCAATTTTCAAGATAGTCTTCACCAGCAAACAAAATAAAATAAAATAAAAACAAAATTTAAAAAAAATAAATAAAAATTTTAAAATAAACAGCACCGGTTGTTGTTTCAAATGCTTCAAAGGAAATTGTTTGAATAATTGCTGCCCTTTCAAAGGTAGTAAAAGCATTAACTTCTGGAAGAGGTCATGGTGGATGTTTGGGGCCCTCGTCATATTAGTGAGATCTGCAAGTGCTGCCCCTGTGCAAGCTTGCATGATGAGTAGCATACAATTAGACATGCCACTCTTTGATACTTATTCATCAGCTGCTGACATGAAACATCAATTCCCTTTGCAAAATTTAATTAGTAATCTCTCTTAGTGTAAGCTCTGATATTGCCGTATGTCTTGCTTATTAATTCACATAGGTTTTTCTAATGTCAGCATATAAAATCTTGACATGGGAGTCATGTTTCAGTTGGGACCAAGTCAGACAGTTAATAAAGGGATATCAGTTATATTGTCAGGTGGTAAGAAATGCTAATTCAGCATTGAGTTTTTAAGAGAAGCTAACCTACTTCATTCAAAGAGCATTTCTATGATGATAAGACTTGCATCTAAGGGGAAATATATTCAGTATGTTGTGTTTCGCTCGTGCTTGCCATGTTTTTATGGACACTATTTTTCTGAAGCTGCAAGGTGTATTTTATCTCTGTGGGATGCATTATTTGGCTCACAGATTACTTAAGGGATAATGTACAACGATTTCAGAATTTATTCACACCCAGATTCAGCCAGAAAAAGGCCTTGCCACTACAGTAGACAATTTGTTCGCTTTAAGAAAAGGAGAATGGTCACATCTCCAAGGGCTTGACTCCTCACAGTAACCCCCAAAATGATGACACAGTAATCTACGGAAAATCCAAGACCTCAGCATTTTTCTCAGTGCAACTTGAATTTGATGGTAGCCTTTCACAGTGTGACAATACAGCAAGGCGGGATCCTTTAAGATACGGGGATACAAGGAAAAAGGAAAAATATGGTATCTCGCTGATGTAATAGCAAACCCTCGCACCCAAACTGTTGATATTTTACCTTTTTATAAATAACCTTTCAAGAAGACTGATTTGATACCACAGCAGATGAAAAAGATGACAAAGCTTTACAAAAGCAGCATAAAAATACCTGTCCAGCATTTTAAATATCTTTTCCATATGCGGTTAATAGCATTTTCCAACTATTTAACATCCCATCACACCAGTCTGAGGCCTGAGGGCAGGTGGAGAGGACTGCGCTCTGACAGATGATTAGCAGCACTTTATCCCCCCACAAATCCATCTTTCTCTCATCAGGGTGAAACGACTACTGAATGGGTTTACAAAATGAGTCAATTTTCTGCTTTTTTTGTGACCGCTCTTTCAAAATCATTAACAAAATGTTCTCTGGTGAAAACAATTACTCAAGAGACAGCGTCGCCATTCATTGTGTCAACTTCTAAAGGATTAATTTTTCTTTGTGTCTCTTTTTGTGGTCCTTCATCCACTGACGTTGCACCGTTGCAAGTGATTTTAATCACTGCATTTCAATGACAGAATCAAACAACAAATGGATCAATGGCTATGTGCATGCCAAAGTAAGAGTTTCTACTCTCCTTCACGTTCGCTGCCAGGATAAGACGACTGATGGCAACAGCCGTACAATCTTCAAGTACAAATACAGCTAAGCCGTTAAGCTGATGATTGGTGTGGGAACACAGTATGTAAGCAAATGACTTTGAGGAGGAGGAGGAGGAGAAGGGCCCTGCTGATTTCCCAATTATACTTTCTCCTCAGGCTTGGGAGAGACAAAAAAGCCAAACTGCATCATTGACAGTCAACTGGGCCAAACCAAACTCTTACCCTGAGGTATTGTGGTCTAACAAAAAAGGGTAATAGAGCTTGTTCCATGTGAGGAAGGCTCACGCTGCTGTGGGACCAGAAAAAGCAAGGTTACACATTTCAACAATGCGACAACTGCACACGCTGGCTTCCGCTTTAAAGACAACTTTCATCTTTTTCTGGTGCACGGAGATGGGATGTTGTTTGGATTTAAAGCTGTTTCTCCATGAAATAAAAATGCACAAATATGGGCGTACAGTGTTTGTATTGCACAGGGTAAACATGTTGCATGATGAGAGGACAGAAGAAGAAAACCACAAGACACACGATTACCACATGAAGTACCTCAGATAGTAGCAGGCATACACAAACCGATTGTTAAAAGCTAAAAGATGATCATTTTTATTTTACTTTTTTTTTTCTCATCAGGCTTCTCCTCAACAGAACCATATGTGCTGGGAACAGACGTGTGAAATTCAACTAATGTTTAAAACATGCAGGCACACTGTAATAAACATCACCATTTGCATTCATACTGTGGTGATAAGTAGGTTACCCTAGAATAGGAATACATCCTCTGCGGTGCACCATTGTTGTTAAATACTTAATGGTGCTGCCAGTATCTTCAAGGAGCACCTGTCCCATTGTTTTGTTAGTCTGATTAGAGTGTGAAAGAGCTGTAGGGAAAAAAAAAGAATCAATAGGGAGCTCCCTGTTAAGTCAACTCTGCGTGAACATACTTTAGAAATGGCATATTTGTTTCTACAGAAAAATGGCCCCACGAGTGTTTTTCAGCCATTATCTCATCAGGTGCTAAACTACACATTGTAAGAAAGATAATGCTATCTGCAGAGTGATTACAGTCCTGAAAATTATGGATCCAAAGCAGTGATAGCTTAATCTTACAGCCTCACATGCCTGAAAAATACACTTTTCCATCAGCTCGTGCCTTGTGGTGTTTTTCAGAATAATGTAGATGTTAACTACCTAGTTTGTCCACACTATTGGAGCTGCTCGGTATATTTTCCTCTCGCTAACTGCATGATTACCATCTTATGTTCTGAGTACGTGATAACATTCACATCACTAGGGAGTGCATCTACATGCAGAGCCTTCTTCAAGTTAATTACACACATGTGCCTTTAATATTCTGTGATGGAGTGCATCGTCTCTATGAATAAACCAATTAACCGAGTAGTCATTTCTACCTGAGGTGCACCCTGCATGGATAAAACTCCTCAACAGAGAAGAATGAAAAGATGCAGCTCAAAGCTAGATGCTTTGAGCAGAAGCTTAGCCCTTATATTAAATTTATAATCCCAATAGTAAAAGTAAGAATTGCTGCTGCAATGTTTTCTGTTGACATTGAATTGTACCCATAATGCAGTGCAATGCTGATTTTACAAAGACAACAACAAATAAAAAAAGGAGAAAAAAAGACACTCTTCATACCACCCCAGAAAACAGTTTATCAGGGAGAGATGAACATCATAGCCAGGTTTCCATAAGCGGGAGATATGACCAAGACTAGCTTACTAGCAAGTGAATTAAGAGATCAATTTCATGCAAATAGGAGCAACAGTGAGCTCATATCTGAGACGTAAGCATCCGTCCAAGTGGAATCCTCTCAACACGTTGCATTAAATTAATCCAAAGCATGTCTTTTTAGTTCAGCTTTACCTGTTTAAGTGTTTTTGTAGTCATTCAACAGATCAAAATATAATTCAAATACGCTGAGATGCAGAATGCATTCAAACACTGGATAGAAAGTACCTGTCATTCCCCCTGTGAGAAGGGTGTGGGAGTTCTCTCCCTCCCCGCAGAGGTCTTGTCTATTTTTAGTGATAAGGCTTCCAAGCCAGCAATCACATAATTAAGGCCCTTCATCATATTTATTCATCCTCAAAGGTTTCTGACAACCTACAACTATTTTCCTCCCCCACCACTAAACCTTGTACAAACATGAATACCCTTGGCAGTATCTTGATAATTTGATTCATTTTGTTTTTGGATTGATTCATCTCTATGGGAGTGAGAACACTCCCTCACACTGTATGTTGGCAGATCTTATAAATAGATGAATGAAGGTTTGCATTCTTTTGTCCCATGCTATGCATAATTAAGTTGTAAAGGACTTATACATATACGCAAGACGAGACTCCTCTATTCTCAACTTTCAGTATCCGCTGGCACATCCTGCTTCGCTGAAAGCCTCACACTCAGCTCACTGCGAATGGCTTCAGAAAATGACTAATAATTAATGTATAATTCCAGCATCCCAGCAGAGTAATGTGTAGTCATTGTGCTTATTATTAAAAGTTTATAAGTCTGTGTGTCTACCTTAAGAGCTTTAGTGGATTATTTAGGAGGGTCCAAAAGAGCGATGCAAAGCCAACCCTTTCAACTTCACCTTGCACAGCTGTACGGTGTCCATCTGATGCCCCTTGCGTGTGAATTATTAAAGTTTATAATAGACTCTGTGCAGATCCCCAGCAACAGCTTGCTGAAACCTGTGCATCTTTTATGTCAGAGTGCCGTGAAAACCGAGAAAAAGACAGAACGTGAAAATGTCTTACTTCCATTTTAGATCAATTTTAGGTTGAAATGGGGACATTTTATTAAGGGAAGAGTGAATGTAAAATCTGTAGGCTAATGGGCTTACAGAAAGTTCTCCCCTGTGCTCTCCTTCTCTCCTTTTTATTATGGTCTCTGGTCCTGAAGTGAAAGACTTTCATCATCATCTGTCACTTACCTGTTGACTGGACATGCATGTGTTATAAAATGGATAAAGCAGATAAGTGTTTTTGCAAGGTGTAAGCCAGTGTTTGTGAAGCTACAACTTGAGTCCAGTCACAGGACAATAACTGAGTTGGAGATGTGGGAGACCCCAGATGAGCAGTAAATCCAGTACAGCTGCATTTCAGTGCAGCACTTCAATCATCTGTGAAGCCATCAGTGCAGAGGCCCATTTATATCATCTAATGTAAACAAATTAAGACCCAAAGAGCAAGTTTGATATAATTAATCCGAGTAGATCACAGGAAAAAAGCTGCACACGCAGCCCTAATGACTGCAGGCTAAATGACTAAATAAATATGCAACATTTAAGGAGAGAGCGGGTTCACTTCCAGTTTTCTTGTGTAGCGCGCCACTGTTCTGGTGGCTAGGCATGCTGCCAGCAAAAACTCATGAGGGTGTTGTGTCGTTAACAAACAAGCCCCACGCAGCTCCATTCTTTGCCTCCTACAATTTAAAACACAAGATGGGAGAGTGTGCCAATGACAGAGCAGGGAGTGATGCCAGACACTGCACGAAGTGGGGGAAGCGCTAATGATCAAAAGTCCCTCCTAAACCACACAGCTGGAGTGGAGAGAGAGGGGGCTTGTGAAAAACTGCCTGGTTCTATTCTATGAACTTATTAGCTGTTCATTGTAAAATTATGTTATTTCTATCTATCTATCTATCTATCTATCTATCTATCCATCCATTTCACTCTCTGTCTGTCAGTTTGTTCTATTCTCTGTCTGTGTCTGTGTCTCTGAGGAAGAATTAAAAAAAATGGGACATACATATTAAATATTTTAGTATTTCAGTTCTTTCTTCTTTCATTTCCTGACTTGCTAAATTTCAATCAGATTCGATAAGCAGCTTTCTTCCATTATGTTTCTTGTGTTTCGTGAATAAATTTCAAATCCATGTATTAGAATTTGAAATTTAGCAGCAGCCCAGACTCCTGATTTTAATTGACCTCAGTCTCGCAAAATATCACTTGTGTTTAGTCACTTCTCTCTCGTCTGGAACAACCTGTTATTTGAGGCAATTACCCCAGAGGACAAAAGTGTTTTCCAACACAAAAACAAAGTGAATTGCCATTGTTATGAACAATTTTCCAAAACATTTGATGCATAAACACGATGGTCATGTATAGTATTGGGCCACTAACAACATAGCTGAATTAATTCACGCCAAACACCATTGAGAAATATGCACACTGAACAACTACCGTTCCCATACTCTGCTGTCTACTGTCTGGACTGAAGGGAAATTACTGTTGAGCACTAAAAAATATTTTTGTTATCGAAATAAAGTTAATTAAATAAAAGTCAAGTCTGCTACAAACAATTTCTCACAACTATGCTCTACAACAGACAACTTTTAGGACAGAAGAGTTTCAAATTTACTTTACTCTTCTTGAGAAGACATCTGTCATATTACTTCTCAGCTTCACATCAACACACCTGTGATGTGTCTGGCAAATTTATTATTTTGATTAAGTTCTCACGTTGTAGAGTTATCAGTGAAGATCTATATGACATTTTGTAAATCAATTCTGCGTCATTAAAAGTCACTCTGCTTGTTCCTGTGAGAGGCCTCCGAATATTAATTTGTAAAAGTCAATTAAACAATCAATATGGAGAAAATGTTTTAAACAGGATATTAAGAAAGATAAGATGCCACACTGTCAATATTATTAATAGCATTTTTTAGCCATGTTCCCATGGATAAATACATCAAAATCTTGTCTTGTTAAAGCCAAACAAGCATCTCAATGATTCTGATGTTTGAAAAAAAAAAAAAAAAGCCACCAAAGCTCTAAGCAAGTTCTCTTCACTGTGTTGTGGCTCTGTGTTGGCTGTTGGTATTATGGAGGTTCAAATAACTGCTGAACTCAGGCTTCTTGCAGAGCTTTACCTTTAATTAGTTGGATGGACTTGGAGGGGGGGTTGAACTTGTGTTTAAGAGTGTTATAGTGACATGCTCCTTGATCCCCGGCCTCGGTCATCACCTGAGGGAGTCCCATGCTGAGACACAGGAGGTGAGAGAGTCTTCTGATTGCCCTCAGGAGGACCATAGTTGTCTCTGCCTGCAGCACTGGACATCTGGTTGAGGCTCAGTGGCTCACAGTAAAAAATGAATGGCCCCCCCACACTTGAGTGGGAATTTCAGGATAGGACCATGGCTGCCTAACAAGCCAATCACAAAAGCCAATTAGGGTTGAGGCTTTGCTTTGGGGATACAGAGATGCCTGGGTTTGGGGAAGTGATTCTAGCCTTGGCCCTGGTCTGTAACCTGGAGGAAAAATTTCAGTGTTGTCTGCAGGAGAGCAAACTCTAGCTCTAGATCAATCTCACCAGTGGACCGAATCAGATTTCCCTTGGTTCAGTGTGCATGGACTGAATGCAACATTACTTTGTTTAACTTAGTGTTTTGACAACTTTCTAAGGCTTATCAACAGGATCTGTGCTGTGCGTGTACTTGGGTTGTCAGAGGTGGACTTTTTTTAAGCACTGCGGAAGAAAGTAGAGTTAGGTTGACCTGCTTTGATTCTATAAAGGGGTCAACAAAAGGGATTATCTTGATGTTTCCCATTTCCCTAATAAATAATATGTCCTCAGAGTAATTACTTTACCGATAACTTTTCTGCAGAAGTCTAGCCTACTGAATATTTGTTACATCTTCTTCGCCTTTATCTTGGACATCTCCTAGAGCTTCAACAGTAGGCACTTTGGAGGAAGAGTTACGGACAGATGGATGCAGTGTGTTTGAGAGACGATATGCTTCAGAATTTATTAAATGAAGCAGAGAGACAGAAGATATACTTAGAATGCAGATAAGGAGGAAAGCAAAGCCAGACAATGTGGTTTTAATATTTTATTTACTATTACTGATATTAAAATAAATAACACCTAGTGGATATTGCGAAATTAAATGTGTTGTTTAACTATAATTTCACTGTCTGAAATCACACAATCCTTTAAGTGTAACTGAGCATATGGACAAAACTTCATCCAGATGCAGTTATACACAAAGAATTTAGACTTTTCACTGCCTGGTTGTGCTGAGATCCCCAACATACAGTATTTATTTTGACTGCAACCTGAAACAAGATAGAAACTGGACTTGTTTTATAGAGCACTCATACAAGGCCAGAAAGTTTCATATCTAACTATCCAACAATAACTGTGCCATTTAAATGCACAACATGTAACTTCTGTTGCTTGAGGTCTCTCAGTCATTGAAAACCAAAGACAAAGATAGTTTGTTGACATTATGAAGGAATATAGGATCATGAGATTTGATTATGACATTGCTCAACAACCAATAAAGCTATCTGACTGACCCAGATAAATGTCTAAGTATACCTGGCATTAACATACGTCTTGCGTGATCCGATCCCAAGTGGGCAGCTTTCAGTACATCAGTTAACACTTTGCATCACAATGTGTTCTGACACGTGTCTTGAGTGACAATTTAGGGTACATCCACATTGCTGTGTTTTAAATTAAAGATGAAGCGATATTGTTGTGTTTGAGCCTTGTATCCTCACTAACCTGGCGTCTCAGCAGCTCAAAGATGGAGCAGTTTAGAGACGATTGAGTCCCCCTTTATATTTAAGACTCTGGCGTGGCTTCTCACTATGGACAGGGAAAGATGTAGACACAGTCACCATTTGTAATTGGTTGCGCCCAAGTCATGTGACTATTTTACAAAAGAAAATAAGACTGTATGTATCATGCATGTATCTGTGATTCTCAACTACCTGGCTTTATTTCGACATGGATAAAGAATAACAAGTGTTGCTGATCTTGTTGTCTCCACTAGCCGATGTTAGGTAGTTAAATTCTGCCTTTTGTCATGCTGCTACTGCTAACATGAGCGGGAGGAAAGATATTATTTGCCGAACTGTGACAATTCACGTGGTCAGCGGCGCCCACAGCCCTATAGATTGGGACAACTTTATTAACAAAACTGTGTTTCCACTTTTGCATGTCGGTCCAGATTGACCCTGATCGATCTATGACATGGAGTGTTTGTGATGTCTAACAACACAGAGTAGTCACGCAGTTCTATTGTTTGGTCCAGCACCGTGCTTAAATATTTCTGGATGTGCGTGACTACTCTGTGTAGTCTGCACACAGTAGCTCCCTTTACGTGCATTTTATTGGCACATCCACACAAATGACGTTTCGAGCCCAATGCTCTCCTTCAGACTAACAGATGTATAAAAGACGCCATATTTTTAAATGTAGGGTCACATGGTGGTCACATGATGTCAGTACACAAGCATTAACAGAAAAGAGAAAATATCACAGGTGATCTCTTTTTAG
>JAQFJA010000026.1:13964723-13976394 GCA_029874485.1 Naso brachycentron | reverse complement strand
AATGTGTAAACATCTGCCTAGCGATGCATTGTTTGTCCCTTTCTGTCTTTTTCTTTATTTCCTTTTTTTTTTTTCCCTGCAGCTTCCACTTTGGCTTCCACTCTTGGCGTCAGTATGTAGAGCTGTATTCATTCAGAAACTGTTGCACGTCATACCCACACATCCAAAGTCAAACTGCTGTGAAAAATGCTGAGAGCACATTTTATTTTGGAATTAAGCACTTCTAGATTTGCTGTATGTTGGTATGACATGTTTAACAGTCACAATAATTGTTTTAGGTAGCAGGTGCATGCTCTAGATTTAGAAATGTAGACAGGTGTGGATGCTACAGGCCTGAATAAATTAGCTTTTTTTTTTTTTTTTTTTTTTTTTGTATTATTTGACTTTGCTCTATCTGGGCTTGATCATGGAATTAATGACTTAAAATGTATTTATGCTGCAAGGCCTACAACCTGTAGGCTTACATTAGTATCGAGCCCACATCGCAGTGTACCTTTTCTGTCAATTCTGGCCTCTTTTTGTCCCACTTTTGATGCCACTGATAGCATTTTTTAGTGAAGCCTGTGGCTAACATTATAGAAAAATGCATGGCCCCACAATGCGACATTTGTAGTGCTACTGATCTCCCTGCTGTTATTGCAGTGGGAGGAATGGTAGGACAAGTTTAATACGTCATGCTAAGCCACAATCACAAGGGACTAACTGCTGGGGTTATAATCAAAAGCTGTTTATGTAGGACAGATTTGAGGAGCACTAAGCCTAACCTTTTGAGTGTTGCTTCCAATTGGGAAGTAATTTAACCTGTGAGATCCACATTAAAATGACTAAAAAAAAAAGAAAAAAAAGAATAATAATAATCCTCAGGCAGTCTTTAATATGAGTTGGTGGGCTTAAGCAAAAATGACTTCACTTTGTGCACTTACTTACACTGACAAAAGACATTTTCTGATGACAAGAACACCAAACACCAAAATGAAAAGGTAATCCAGGCTTCAGTTCAAAAAAAAAAAAAGGCAATAAGTTAGCATTTGACAGAAAATCCACTATGGTGCACTTACTTACTTCAAAGGCATTTTGTTCTGAGCATCCTTTTGCTTCTACTCTTTCTACACCAATAGCATCATTATGGTACAGTATGTCCTGACTAGAGTAATTTCTACAGTGTACACCAGTAAGTGGCTTGATTGGTTAGCAGCATTGTTGTTCAATAGTCCTGTTAATTGGTAAGCTAAAGACCGCTTTGATAGGTAAGGCTTAAAAGGCACATACAGTACATACATACAGCCATAGAATTAGAGCCATTAAAATGGACATAGCCTGTGTTTTCAATTGGAAATGTACAGATGGACTGGACCAGAGGCTATTTCCCCTCTTGTAAGAGACTATAAATAGTTAGAAGAAATTATTACACAAACTGGGAGTCTTTTTGATTTAGGTCCACTCTTAATTTTTCATGGTTGTGCAGACTATGTCTATTTTAAAGCTTTTAATTCTATGTGTTACCTCTTTTGTGAGGAAGGTTGTTATTATTGAAGGAGGTATATTCATGTAATTATGGTATCAAATGTATTTACTACTGTGTAGGAGCCACAGTATGAAATATACATAGCATACTAGCACTGTGTAATGATTAGATTTGCCTGATCTTTAGGGAAAAGAAGAAAAAAAAAAAGAAAAAACTCATACATGGGAGGGCTTTTGTCCTAAGGGAGACAGACAACCTCACTTTTATTCAATGTGAAGTACAATATGCACCTTACATGATCTTTGTAATTGACTTTGATTTGCCAGTGTGGAGAAAACTGTAAATGTTTTGTTTATGTATGTGTGCGCTTCTGAAATTTATTAAAGTCTTTTGCATTGTATTGCATATTTTGACGACTCTTCTTATTCATTGTATGTAAGCATTCAGTAATGATCTGCACCACTCAGTCGGCTCAGTTTTCTGCAAACTGCTATACTGCATCTGCTTCTTGAGAACAATGTGAGTAATTGAGGAAAAACACGTGCAGAATAACTATTTGTTTTTCTTATAAACAGGTAGCAAGCAGCACATATGTCCAACAGGCTATGGCCTTTAAAAGTATGTGCAGCTGTGTTGGTTTAGACATCATTAATTGGCTCATTTCAGCCAAACGAAACTGCCCATACTTATTTTGCAACAATATAGCTCTTAACTAGCAGAAAGAAATGAAGAAATGGCTTAGATATACATCGCTCATTAGGAACAGATTACAGATAAAAAGTTATGGAAATTGGGTGGGAGCACGTCCTTTGAAGTGCGCAGACAGAAAACAGCAGAACAGAAGCTTTTTTTGGAACAACACAACTTTTTTTTTTTTTTCAATTGTTGTTTCTTCTCCATGAGAGCTGATAATGATGATTTGATAATGATAACCCTGCTATTATGATGTACAGTAGTGCACAAACACTGGATTTTACACATCTGAGAGGAAGATTGATGCTAGAGGGTACAATAACCACCCCTCTAACATTGTGCTATGCCGTGTTTATGCCGATCTGATCCAAAAATACAGACTTGAAAGGCATAAAACAAAGCCAGAGTCGAGACAACAGAAAATGTTTAATTGCTTATCAAAGTTACTTCATATTTTAAAACTGAGAGAGAGCTAATCAGTTCCCTCGGGGAAAGTGTCCTCTGTGATTTGAGAAAATGGTGCACGCTCAAGTAGAACATGCTCATAGAGTGCATAAATGTCAGCTTTCTATTTATAGATAAATGTAAACCTGCTAAATGCCTCGTTCTTGCTTAAAAAACAGAGCTTGGGTAGATCATAAGGTAGTTACTCCTCCTTGAGCTGAATAAGTTGGGATTTGATTCCTCATGTTATGTATAATTAGGTAATGAAATATTTTCAAATGAGCCATAAATAAATTAAAAAAGAAACTCCAACAAAGCCGCAGTATTAATGAGTCTTAACATTTGTGCATGGAGTTAGAGTAGGCGATAAATGGATTTTTCTTTGGCTTCAAAGTGCAAAGTCAAAGGTGAGAAGAAAGGAAGGAGATTTAGTGGAAGCAGGAGTTCTTTTTTAAAAGACAGAAAAGTCTTTGGGCCACTTTGTTGTTGCTCATCTGTTCCCACAGAAATGTGCAGTTGTTACAGGTCTCAGCGTGCACTTTGTGATTTTGGGCAGCTCCCATTAAGTGTAGTGCCAGTGATTTTTATCAACCGTAAAATGTCTTTTAAAGGTTGCATTATGGTTTGTCACTAAGGGAAGTGTTTCCAGAGTTTCTTTGCTAACATATTTATTCGTGATCTAGGAGGGTACAATGTTTCATTTCATCCAACAGACCAGGAAGTTTGCTATTTGTAATAAGTCTGATTACAGTTAATGCAATATGTCTGCAGATTGAGCAGCTTACACAGACCTACACACGCGATCTTACACAGACACACATTCAGTTCCTTGTGCTGTGGTGGACAGAGTATCCATATGGGCTTTATTAATATATCTTTCCCTTTTTATCTCTTTATTTTACCCTCGGCTATAATTCTCTTTCTCTCTCTGTAACATAAAACCTTTAAGAGGCTCTGCATTTGAGCATGCATGTTTACTGACAGTTATGAAAAATAAGCTCTAAGATGAATGAAAAACCATAAGTTTGTCATTCTGAAAAAAGTGCACATAGCGCGGCCATTCAGTGACTTTCCACAACCTTGAGAAGGAAATCAGTGCCATCAGTACTTTTCCCCATTATCAATTCCTTCCCTCTCATAAATGTAACATAAAACTCAAACATGTTTGTTGCTCAATGTGGAAGAAACTATCCAGAGTGCAAAAGCCATATTTTTCTTCACATAACATTGATTTTACAAGTCGCTCACATTCTCTGCTGAGATCACAACCATCTGCTGCAGACGGTATAGGATGACAATTCAAGATTACAGATTGTTTAAAATAAAGGACTGCTGCCTCAGCCAACTATTTAAAAGCAATGTGCATTGACTCATCTGAGCAGCACTCGAGGTATTTTATTTCTCTAAACTTGCATGAAAGGAAATAAGAGGCTGAAAGCCTGTATGGACTTGCGAATCTGACTATAATAATTCCTCCATAAAACTGTAACTTGGCATTTTTTATTTATTTTGTTTGTTTGTTTTTGTTTTTTTAGTAGTGAGATGAGATACAAAAAGGAGCCTTAAACATGGAACTTGTACTTTGGGATTTTTCATTTCTACTAAAAGCCTGTCTCTTATTTAAATGCTCTCCTATGAACACACTAAATGTTTTATATTTATCATTTAGTCTGTGTGGAGGTGTAGGTCAATTAGCCAAGCAGCAAGTATGTTCAGCGTATGATGTGAAGTTTTCCTGAAGGGAGACTGACTGTCTAAGCAGGGGCTATTTATGCATGTGTTGTGCAGTGGTGCAGGAAACAAGAAGATGCCGTCTTTCTGTTGCACTCCACTCGAGGCAACACTCCACACAATTGCTGCCAAATCTCTGCCAAACTGAATAATTCAATCATCCCCCATAGCTGCGGTGGTCGAGCTACCTTTGTGTGTGCAACAATCAAATCAGTGTGGAAGCCCGCCGAGTGGTTCTTTCTGAGATACTGAGTAGCTCTACAGCCCGGAGATTGTTTTCATTGAAAACAATTCTGTTGATTAAACGAGGTGTGACTGTGGAGCGGGGATCTGAGGAACATCGATTGCTTGTACAATTGTTTGTTCCTTGTTAAAAGTGTGATCTAAAACAGTAGTTGCTGATAGTGTGCAAGGAGCATATGGCTTGCTTGGTGTGCCTGAAAGACAGTTAGCGTGTCTCTGTCTTCACTAAAATACCCCAGGTAGAGAAATCCACTGTGACCGCTCGTGTAGGATTAATGATGCCCTCTCGATTGAAGCCCACGCAAAGGTTTGGGGAAGTAGTTGCTGTTGCTTTAGCGTGTCTTTATCAACGCTTGATTGTTTTGTTAAGTATATGTTACATCATTTTTAACAGTAGGGATAAGAGAGTTTTACAAGTATTCCTTTGGAGACAGACACCTTCTCCCTATTTTCCTCCCCCCATCCCTGTTTGAAGTAATCACAAGGTTACAACCTTAGTTTTGTCCATGTAGACTTAACACTAATCCCCCTTGAACACAAAAACAAGCACAAAAGAGAACAACATTTATTCATCATTTTAGCTACCAGGTCACTGCTGGTGCATCTGCATTCTGAGGACATCCGCAGCTAAGATGTAGCCACACGGAGGTTGTTTGCATGGAAATTTTTCCTCATTTTATCCTTTTTAAAGCGTACAGTGGAAACCTGTCCAGCAATCTATCATGCTGTTGGAGCTAATAAATGCAGTTTTCAAACCTCGCCACATCCCAGTGTGGGTCATTGTTCAACACTATGTGATGCTGTCAGTGTTTTGTAAAGCAGAGGCTCTTTTTCTGAAGTGTAACTGAGCTCTACCACTAAATGAGTTCAACTCCCAATAGTCAGAAATGAAAGCATTTGCACACTGTTGTGCTATGCTGTTACATGTAAACCACGTACCCCGAATCACAAAACCACCATTCCTTAAAGAGTTCTTCTAGTTCAAAAGAATTGACCAGTGTTAAGGACAGTGTCACGGCAGGATGCAAGCATGCATGTTTGTGAGCGGAACGTAGCCAGACTGAAAGACAACAACTTGAGACATCGTCCAAGGAGGGCCATGTCTGTGTCCTCCCTAATCCTGGTAATCCCTGTTCAGAATTCTTGATTTGCTTTTGTAAAAGAGATTGGGAGATGGTAAGATGCTCTTCTACCTCCTTAGAATAGCTGATAATCTGGTTTGAACAGAGGACTCAGGGGGTATTTAGCCTGCCTTAACATTTGCCCAAGCAGATGGCGCTGACGGGGGAAGGCGCAACCTTAGCCTCCAACCCCCCTCCTCCACCCACCCCCTCGCTGTATGGTCCAATTCGAGAAAAAAAAAAAAAAAGAACAGTGGGATGATAATCAATGTTGTTTATTTCCAGCTTGACTCTTTAAGTACTTTCAGACAGATTATAAGCTTTTGCAGGGGATAATCGGGAAACCGCAGACAATTGCCTTTTTTCCATCCTGACAGTATCCCCCTACGAATGCGTAAAGGAGGCGATTTAAAGTAGATGCCGACTCTTAATTCCTGATTAGTCCCTTTGCAAACCCTGTTAAAATGAACTGGACGCTGTGCTAATCACTGCATTTCAAACACCCCCTGTTCTGCGGACAGCTCGTATCCAGCCATGGAAATCCATCCCATCAGCGACATCTCCCTACGTGTCTGTGTTGGAAACTGCGTGTTTCTCAATGAGATGACACACACACTATGAACCCAGATTTCTTCTTCGGGGTAATTGTAACACTTTGGGGCTGAGCAGTGAGTGTGCTGACCTGTTCTGACTGCAGGCTGAGGCGAGCTTGTTCTGTATGTTGTAAAAGAAAAAAGACAGAAAAGGATAAAGTGTCAATTCAGTTGCACATGACATCGTCCGTATTGGCAATCAAAATAGATGTACATGGTGTGTAAGCATGACATAAGTCATTAAGTCATTTATATTAGATTCCTAAGCTCAACTCTCTAACCTTCTGCCTCCGGCAATCTTCTCAGCTCGGACTGGACACCTGCAACAAAACCATTTCTCTAATGAGATCTGCCCATTAACTAATTAGAGCTTTACATGACATGAGTAAGATGACTGTAGAAAGGTTTGCATGTAAGGATAGACCGTTTAGACAAAGCATTTGATGCCTTTCCTTCTCTCTTTGTCTGTGTGCTTGTGTTCTATAACAGGATAATGTGCATAGCTGTCAAGCTCAATCTGGGGCAGAAACACAAAAGACAAGCAGCGTCCCCAAATGCATCCTGCTCAAACATGTACACAGTGCAAAGTTAATCCACACATACACAATAACATGCAGATTTTCTTTCCATGCTCTGACTTCATCCAGTGACAAGCAAAAAGGTTCAAAGCGAATGCTTGAAAAATACTTGGAGGGAAATGTGAATATCTCATTATGTCCGAAGCAGTTTGTACGAGGGCGGCGGACGTTATACGTTATAATCGGAGCTACATCCACAGCTTGATATCTTTGTGTCATACTTGCTGTGATTAATGCAGTAATTTCATTTTTGCATGTCATCAGTGCTGTGATATGTTAGTTCTTACTCATAATAGAAATACACATCATGTCATAAGCTTGAGATGTGTGTAAAAAAATGGCTGCATATCAGCAAGGAGGTATATATAGCACCATTAGCATAGCATATTAGATGGTGAACCACAAAAAGCTAATGCCAGTCGGCGGTAACACACATTTAACAGCTCATTCTAATGGCTTGTATTCTAACTTGCATCCATTTTAGGAAAATGCTGTCTCGTCGAGACGAAACCACAGTAATAACTCTCACAGCAAACAAAAGCAACATCGTTAAGCCTTTAAGTTTTGACCTGCTTCCTTTAGTATCTTTACCTGAATATCATGCTGCCTTTAATATACAGCAGGTAGTGATGTAAAATTGTTATATTGCCTGGGATCATATTCTACAATAAAGTGAAGGGACAGCTAGAGCTTGAACATGAAAGGATAATAGAATCAGGGATATTTTGAAGAGTCTTCTTAAATAATGCGTGTGATATTCACTGATGGTCATAAAGAATTTATGTGCATGCAGTCTTCAAAAAGAGCAGCAACTCATTCCCAAGATCAGTCAGACAGATTATTACATGTCATTTTGACAGTTTTTTGTTGCGGAGGTCTTTGTTGCTTGACTGGTCAGACAGTCATTATGAAGTAATACAGCTTCTCCTCACGCTGCGCCATGAATTTTGAGGGAAATTGGTGCTTTTCACACACCTCTTGAGACCCCCGCCCCCAACACAGACACACACACACACTCCTCCCTTTTTAACACCTCTTTGCAGTTATGTCTTAGCTATAATAGTAACTTTAAAAAAAAGAACTGACTTCATTACAGTCTCTCCTGATAGGATATTGCAGTTTCTTTACTACCTTTTTACAAGAAAAACCAGTGAGACAAGAATCAGACCGCTTTCACAATCATTTTGGTTTATCTTCCTTTCAACTAAAAAGGAGAATGTAGCCAATCCAATGTGATTAAAATAGTTCAGAGGATCAGAACACCTCAATCCCATTTGCCGGTAATCACCTAGTTTTCTCTTTTTTTAAAACTTTTTCCTTGCATCCCGTGCATACAGAACATGCTCTGAAAATTCCACTATGTTCTCTCCAAATCGTTTTTTTCTCTGCCCATGTTCTGCCCTGATTGAGGTTACATTTTCTGTTTCATCCAGGACAACTGCACATGTATTTCAGACAAATTCACTACATATATTAGCTCCGCTCCACACATATAGACAGGCGCTGCTTGTGATGGAGCACATGTGTTCAAGCCCAGAGGTAATGGACAGCAATTCAGTGAATTGTGCCGACCTTATTGCATTGTGTGGATGATTGTGTTATGCTCCCTCAGATAATGACTGTGCCCTACTTTGACTTTGAAGCAGTGACCTGAAATAAGGCGCACAAGTGAAATCCGAGTCTGGATGAACCTGGAAGTGATTAAGGTCACCCAGACAGCACATTTGTTTGACCCCCTCAGTGACTCACATCGACTAATGTCTGCAAATCCTTGGGGAGTCTTTTGTGGGATTCTTCCTCAGTGCAAACATTGGCCATTGATAACATGTTTGGGAGGAGTGTCAGGATGATTAAACACACGTGTGAGATCGGGCCTTGACTTTTCAGTACCTCATTGTATTAGGAGGTGCAAGACAGCATGTTGTTTCCTCCTTACATGACGTAAGATCTTTGAATTTCTGGATTGAGTTTGTGTAAAAAGTGTGTCTTTTCCCACAAGTTCTTTACTGGATCTAACAGCTCTTGCAGATATGAGCCATGAGACTCATATTTTTACACTTCAGTTGGCCTGAAATCATGTAATCGATGAATGGTGCACAGCACGCTGCTACTCATGTGTCCAGTATTGCTCTGTACTCGCTATGGGTGCTGATGGCACAAAGGGAGAGTCACTGAGGTCATAAATAGTTCAATGGCAACTATCAATGAAAGTGCACAGTGATGCAGTGCAATGTCAGTGAGTCAGTGCGATATGATGGAAAAGAATTATGCATAGTTTCTTCTGAGATATGCAAATGCTTCTAGATAATTAAGTATTCATCACATATAGGAAAAATAAAACAGAGTGAATGACGATGAGTGCATCCAAAAAGATGATGCAACACTGAATCTTGGATTCGCCTCAAATTAAACTCCATTCAGCTCCTTGATACATTATTTAACATGGTGACTGAAAAGGCTGAGTTTCCTAGTTCAGGTCTCATTGACATGATGCATACACGCCTTTAATACTCACGAGGAAACATGGATTACATGAGATCATGTCCGCCTCTTGAGGGTCGGATGCACTGAGTGGATCTCTGGCTTGTGTTTGTGTCTTGCCGTTCTGCTGGGGATCAAAACAGAGCTCCTCGCAAGAGCCATGGCGCTCATATAAAAAAATTACTCTTCCTCTGGTGTGCATGTAATTCGGGGTGGGGGGATATAATGAAATAATGAAGTGTGCCTCTGCTTTTTCCAAGAGAGACCATTGGGATCCACTATTTTTAGACACAATAAAGAGATTGCCAGGGGTGTCCACTTTTTCTGGTTTAGTTATGGAGTTTTATCCACTTGTCAATGTACGACCGTTTGTCTTAGAGCTTAGACACATGCTGGGAAGAAATGGAGGCCCGTGTCTCCCTCCAGACAATGTCAATTAAGCCTCTGTGGGATTCACTGGATGGATATGTCCAAGCATGGTCATTCATTCAGCCCTAATAGATGACGGACATCCTCAATGAGATCAAGAGAGTTGATTTTGAGTTATGCACTTGTACAGTATGTATCCATCGGCCCTGTAAGATGACCCTCCCTGCCAGCAGGAAATGCTTTGTCACACAGACAAATGTGGCAGATGAATACTCAGCATGATCCTGGGGTGTTTGTCATCTGGTGTTCTCTTTCTAATGGGTTTACTGCTGATGATCCAGGTCAGAGAAGGACAAAGTGCTCCAAACCAAAAGTTAAGAGCAGATTCTTAAGAGGGATCACAAGATAAACTCAAACCTCTCAACCTTAGAGATTTCATAATCTAATTTTTAATCTGGTCCTCACTGTATGTCTAACCTTAACTCCACACAAATCTCATTCCTTTTGTTCTTCTTGCTCTTTTTAAATGTTACCATGGTTGTTACTCTCCGTACAACAGTACATGCTCCCTATTTTTATCACAGAGGACTGCTCAACCGTCGATTTATTTGGCTGGAACTGTGTAAGAGATGTATTCCCATAATTTATTGTAACACCATTATCTCCCATATTTTCAATGCGACATTTGACCTTGAAAATGTGAATTTGCAGATGCAGCGAGACTGGATCTTTGCTAAGTCAGATATTTTCTGGCATGCTTGGCAAGGAGGAGGGGGCAGTAATGTTGCCATGTTTGCCTTTTGGAGATAACACCTCAGAGGTCATTTGAATGATTTGGTGTAATGTGGGTCATATGGCCGAATAGCCTCAAACGCACGGAACAGCTAACTTCCTGCCATGTGAGATATTTCCTCTCTAGCAGGTTCTTATTATATGTCTGTGGCTGGTTGCCTATATGTGTGTGATCACTCCAGACAATTTCCACAGTGCAGGGCCACACATATGGGGATGGGTGATAACACAAGGGCCAACTTGCACACATCAGGTTGGCTTAGTGTGGAAGTTATAGCTGTAAGTATAAGATTACCTATAAAAATATATTTTACGTTACAGAATGAAAACCTATAAATGTATCTTTAACATTCAGGATTAAAAATGCCTCCAAAACTAACTGTCCTTGACTACTTTAAAGGGAAAACATAAAAGGCAGTGCATGTCAAGACACACATTCCCTAGCAAAGTGAAAATTCCTGCCTCTTATCTGTTTGATTTTGCACTTAGGGATTTTTTTCTTCATCTTTTCTCTTCAAACATCAAGTACCAAAGTCATTTACATGTGCTAGGGGCAACCAGAGTTAAAACACAGCCATACAGCTTACTGCTGTCTAGAGGCAGTCTCCGAAGAAAATAAGGAAGTTGTAAGGGCTGGGTAAAATAAGGAAGCAGAGGAAGGGTAAAATGAAAGTAAAGAGAAAGGGAATGGAAGAGGAGGAGGAGAATGGGAGAAATGAGGACGGTAGGGGGTGAGACCAGTTAAACACAGAGAGGGTAATTCAATTTGACTAAAACTCTCTGTCGCTTCATACAACTGGGGGATTGGCCGAAACCCCCGAAATGAATTAAAATTCATGAACTATTGAAGAGTGAGCTGCCAGTAGAAAGCGGATAGCATAATACAGTTTTAAGCAGGATATTATTATTTTTTATAATTACAAATAAATGAGGCTATTAGTTTACCTTAAATTAAAAGCAGAAGGGCTCCCACAGAGATATCGGATCCCATGTGTAACTCATTTAAAACTGATTTTGGCCCCTGTTGAGCTGGCAGGCAAACTGAAATTAGAGAAGCAGAGCATCTCAACTGTTTGGTATCATCTAGCTCTTGCTGGCTGCCTTTTCTTTAGCTTGGAAACCACAAAAGTTTCTGTTTAAAAAACGATATCTGCAAGGTAC
>JAQFJA010000026.1:13942109-13952755 GCA_029874485.1 Naso brachycentron | reverse complement strand
TCAATTCTGTCATTTTTCTCTAAAAAACGCAGCACCATGACAAGTCATAGAGTGGATTTGCAAATGCGTATGTAACAAGACCACATGCTAATTCAACTTGTATTGATGGTATTTATTTTCATTTATCAATATAAAAATTTGCCTCACGTGAGAAGCAGTCAGTAACAATGTACAGCTAATGTAATTCTGAATACACTTAATGCTCTGCTCACCCGGCTAGAGAGAAAACTGCAGTAGTAAATTGGTTGACTGTCGCTGATAAGCTTAACAGTAGAGCAGCATCCAAGCATTTGAATGAGAGCATTAATGGCTGTTTAAAACAGGAATAATGAAGTGACAAAGAAGGTGTTGTGTTGCCTCTTACTCTTGAGAGTAGCGTCTACCAATGAAGGGTAATGGTGACTTCTAAAGGTGCTCAGCCGAGAAGCAGTAGGTCATCAGAACTTAAAGAGAAAAAATAATATAATTGCAAACCAAAAAAAGGGGGAAAAAAGCTCAGCCTCATTTCAGGATAATTGTGTCTTTATATACAAAACAGCTTCTCCCTCTCTCTTGCATGCACACACATATATACTCACACACGCACAAACGTCTCTTAATCTTTCCGACACACACACAAACACACGTGCAGGATCATGCGCAATTGCACACAAAATACACAAACAAGCACAAATGCAGTGCACAAACACAAAGCAAATGTCCCCACAAAGTAGATGAGCTCCATTCTGTGTCGAATTGGAAGCATCTGCAAAGCCAGTTCCTCTCGGCCGTGGAGGCGTGCATCAGCCGGCAGAAGCGCCTGCTTGGTGTCCCGGAGTGGCTCGCGTAACACTTGGCCTGCTCCCTTGCCACTGCCTGGATCAGAGAGGCCCACTGCTATCATCTCGGCGCTGGCAGCAGTGAGGCTAGGCTTAGAATGACAAATTGGTTAGAGGGAGTGAGTGACGAGAGCAGGCCAAGAAACATACTTTGAAGAGAGAATTGCATTCCGGGTTGTGACAAGCGTGCCGCATTATATGGTCAAGTTTACAAGTCCGACTATGGCCATGTGGATTGATCCTGATCCCAAAGACACTTAAATGAGGGAAGGCTCCCTCTCATCAAGACAATGCCAAAGTATTTATCTTAGAAAGTCACCCAAAATATTACTGGATTAAAGAGCTTTTCAGCGCACAGTCTCTCGTCTCGTGGCCTCAATTTGCATCAAACTGTCCCTCCTCTCCTAACAATCAGAGCAACAATGGTTTTGTAGTGTTTGTCTTTTCGCTCACATTTTAGACTGTGACAGGGTTGTAATAATCACACATTTCTAAACACACATATAATTGTATCCAACTTATTTAGAGGAGGCTCCCTCCATATAAATCAGGAAATAGCTCATTTGAGACAATTACAGTAATAATCTGCAAAAATTCACTTTGTTTTCATAAAACTAATGCTAATATGACTCACACTGATGGAATATTGATCCAAAGTGGATTACTTAATTCACTCTTTCAACAAATTGATCTTTTCCCAAATGATTTTTTTCCCCCATTGTGATCTGTCATTACAGCCAGCCAATATTACAGTCTGTCTACAGTTTGGCAGAAACTGTTTTGTTAGGAGAAACATACCACAAAAGAAATACTATGTTTAATAAATGTTGTTTTTGTTTAGTACTGAGGTAAAACTTGAACTTTTCTAAGAGTGCATACGAGATGTCAGAGGTCAGCTTTAAAAAATAAATCAAGTTGACCTCTTTCTCACCTGAAGACCACGAGCTGTGGCTTACAGTGTCGAGTCGAAATGGAAAAACTTGAATCTGAAAGAAATAAAATAGCAACGCTGTGGGACCACTGCGATTTTTTTTTTCTAAATACATCATAGGGATGGAATTGATGCACAAGCTTTTATTGTGCCGACAAGTCTGCTCTGTGCTTGAAGTTTCAGGTTTGTTTGCCAAAAACTGGCTTTTAAATTTGTTACATTGCATATCTAGCTTGTCTGGGTTACGTTTAAATTTTAGATTTTTGGGGGAAAAAATACACATTTTGGAGAGGGGATCTTTGGGCTCCTGCAAGATATTTAAATTATTAAAACCAACATAGTGTTAAATCATCTTCTTGATAATCTACAACAATATTGCTCCTGTAGAAATTAAAAATGTCCCAAATGTAAAATATATTTATAAATGAAACATTGAATATAAACACTTTCAAAATGGCCTTTTTTTTAAAAATCACGTTTGGTTTGATTGTATACAAATGTAATCAAGTCATTTTACAGAACATCATAGCATGGCCTGGAAGACTGACTGATTTCCTCGTATGTGGTTCTGCTTTATTAAGTGTGAGTTTGTTCTAAACAGCAGCAGCTTTGTAGGTTGTAATTACATTGTTTTTCTGCAGGGGTTGTTGGCACCTTGGTCAAAGGCAAGCTCCTGTGTGCCTGTAGAACTCCCTCTCATGTAAATTAGGTGCTCTTTCCTTGCCAAAGCAATCATGACATTGCACCGGTCCAATGCTAGGTCTGCAAATAAGCCATGTCAGAAGGGCACACACACAAGACACCGGATGTAACCCTCTCAATTCCCTCTCTGAGCAAACTGCAGAGCAGCACCAGTTGGCATCTCTCAGAATTTGGTTTGAAGTTGTAGAGTATTTTACTTTTGTTGTCAAATTGCTTTGCAAATGAGGCCCACCCTGGCACAATTTCAAAGAGCTTATGCTATATGTGCAGCTTCCTCCCGGCACTAGTTTCTGAACCTTCATCATTCTGTATGCATGTGCACAGTACTGCACTAAGCTCACATGGAGGACTAGATAAACATGCCAAGCTGGGATGGAGATGGAAGGCAGCATGCTTATGTCTTGTCAGCCTGTCTGTATGTTGTATCTGTGTTCCTCAGCTTGACTGACATGGTCTATCTAATAACATGGCAGGTAGACAGTATGAAAGCCTTGTAGGTTTTTACCCATTAAAATGATATTCAATCATTTTTTGATGGGTTTTTTTAGCCTGAAACCACGCCTTATAATGATTCAAGATTCGAGTGCCGTTCACATAGAAATGATGTGTTGCTTGAAGGCAGATCAAAATAATTGTTTTGATATGTCCCGTTTTTGTCTTGGCAATGACATTAATAGGGGGTGATAGTACAGTGAGGATAAAGAACATTTTTGAGGTTCGTTGACTAAATTTGAGCCACGGATCCCCTGGCTCACAGTTATAGGGTTTTCGTCTGGGCATCATGGAAAAGGCACTGCTTTTGCGGTACAAGTGTTGCACATATTGCGTGTCCCTTTGATTGCATGTCCAAGTCAGCCTCTAAATAATAATAATGCAGGGATTGAAACACTGCAAAATAGCCCAAGGCTCAGAAATTGCTAATGAACAGCAGCGGGGTGCAGCTGAGGTGCGTTGGGGGGTTGAGTCATCTGAAACCTTACTTCCTGTTTTCAAAGGCAAATAATCTATGGTCGCTTTCTTTATACTCAAAACATCTGTGCCATTGCCTCAAACGGGGAAAAACATTAAATGTGTGAGCAGTCCAATACGGATTGAGAAAAAACTGTTGTACAGAACTCAATAAAAACAATTTTGGGCTAGAATAAATATCCATCTCATTCTTCTAAAATCTACATGTCATAAAAGTGTTCAATTTCAACATGAGGCTGCTGTATCTTACATAGCACTTGTGTTTTACACTTGTTACACTCTCTCCTTTTACTGCCTGTCAAGAGGTCTTCTCACATTGTAGAGAACCATCAAGCAAAGGGAAACCCACAGAGAGTGATGGAGACAGAAGGCAAGAAAAAGAGAATATATTTGGTGCTGCTGTATGTGCCGCAGATCAAAAACGTGGCAGTCACATGATCAAAGGCATTTGATAATCCTTGAACTACATTGCTCCTTTAATCCCAGTGAGAGAACTATATTTTTTATTGGGGGTAGGAGGGAAACAATGTCAGGGTGGCAAACAGAGCTAGAAATGCAGTAACTAGCTGCTGGAAATGCATTTTACTAATTGTAGCATGGCACTTTGAGGGATCCGGTAAAGATGACAGTATAAAGCCGCCTTGTGTGTGAGGAGAATGGAGGCTGAGCTGATGGGGCTGGAAACACAAATGTGCCACAAGTCCCTGTCCACTCAGCACTGAATAGTGCTGTTGTTTTTTTCATTGGGCTTGTTGGGGAAGCGGGCTTGTTGAATGTGACCAGACTGCGATATACTACATCTGGCTCAAATAAAAAGACAGCAAGTCACACAAATTTTGGGGCTAATATTCCATTTAGGCAAGATGGTTTGAGATGCTTCTTGGTTAGTTTTAAGATATATGGAAGGTTCACCAAAATATGTCTTTAAGAAGCATTTGAAACCTATAATGCTTCTCAAGTGAGAGTAAAAATTGTTCTGAAGGAAAGCAAACCTAAGGTACAGCAGAGGGGACCTTTACAAAATCAGCATGCTCCAAGAAATCGAACAAAGAAACATCATGTTTCAGGTATCTTTCCGTTTCCTCAGAATATACATTTTGCTATGTATCATAGCATCGTGCTCCCTGGGCCTCATCAAATTACAATAACCACCCCCAGCACTGTGAAAAGACAAAAACATCAATATGTGGTGTAATCCAAGGCCCTCTGTTGCAAGCCTTGTCAATAGTGTTTCCATATCAGATGCAAAATGTTCCAGACCAAAGGTGAGCTGAAAAAGATTTTTTTCCCCCTTCCATGTTTTTTTTTTTTTTAAGTCATCTTTTCTCACCCCATTACATTGTAACATTTGTGTCCTGTGAAAAACATAGAGCATGAGTTATTGCTCACCAAGCTGCGTGGTTTCCGCACTGATAAAAAATTAATGACTAATAATTACCTTTTACATGCATGCGTTACACTGGAGCATGACAAGGAAACATAGCATAAATGAAAAGTGATGTTTTGTTCTGCTCAAAGAATAGAATGAGATTGTAGTGAATAAAAAACAGAAAAAATAAAGTAACAGTGATTATAGCCTGGGGAGATCTTTGTGTTTGTGTGTGTGTGTGTGTGTATGTGTGTTCATGAAAGGAAAAGGGATTTAGATTATCTATGGTTGGTATCAAGCTTGAACAGGCCCCTTTATTTATAGGAACTAAAGCATTGAATCCAAGCACAATTTTTGGTAACACATTGCACTTGTAAATATTATTTCTTCTGCATCATTAGTGTCTTTAAATATGATGGTTATTAAAAATGGGAAACGCCCCCTTTGTTGTTTACTTGCAATTTTAAACCGACTTTAAATCCTTTTAAGAAAACTTATAAATTTTGGTTTTGAGAATTTAGCATATTTGGCTTCTTATTTGTATATTGATTATGTAGAAAACTTTGACCTTTTCATGTTTTATTTGCACCTCAAACTAGTCCAGCATTACAAAGAGTTGTTGAGTTAACTTCAACTCAGCATTGCTACTCTTAATTTCCCATCAATGGTTTTCCAGGGATCAAAATTTTGCAAGTTGAGGTTCGTGCCAAATTTATTTGGACTATCGTTAGCTTTCATCCATCACCACTTAAATCAGCAACATACATATAAAAATCACAATTTTGGAGGCATTGCTTGAATCTGGGTCACTCTGTTTTCCCCACTGGATATCACACCATCTACACCCTTTAAATATAAACAGAAGCGAGTTCAATTTACTGCTTTTATCCCTTAAGAAAATAACTCATTTTTATATGTCACATCAATTAAGATATCATGGTTATATAGCCTACTCAATCCGCAGGGAAAATTATGTCTACTAATTCTGTCGTCCCAGCAAGTCCCATTTATTCATTTATATTTCATGACGTGGTGCATATGCAGTGAAAGCCTGGCTGTTTTTTTTTTCTCGCTCAGTTGCCTCGGCCAGTAAGGTGTTCTCCCTCCACATCGCAATGAAATATAGATGTTAAGAGTCTGGAGAGTTGAGTGTCTCATCTGTCCTGGTGATACCATAAGGCAGCCATTAATAGTGTCAGGGAGCATCAGACATACCACAGGCACATAATTGGATATGAGGGCATAGCTGAAAGCACCTGCTTGAAAATCAACAGTGCCTTCCCAGGAGACAGGCCCTTGGTAGATTCCCAAAGAAGTTTGCAGAGCCCATTCACTCCCTGCTGGGTTTGCCTCACCCATTGCTCTTTTCATTTCTCACTCAGGTCAGCTCAAGATGGCTCCTTGATTTTTTTTTTTATGATGGCATTGTGAGTATGCAAATACTTTGGATCTTTGCATAATCACAAGCAGCGGGACCATCTGTTGTTGGCTTGTTGACTTACCTTGTGCCTGCTTTTTAATGGTGTTTTCTTGTATCTGAGTGATGTATTGGTGTATTAACAATGTGATAATCATTTAACCTCAAAAAATGCATTCAGGCGTGTTTGTGAAAAGTCTGAACATATGTTCAGTGAAATCTTCTGACAAACAGGCATTTATAATCTTTGTGGAGGGTTAGGAATAAGGGAACACTGGAAAACAAAACAAAATGCATCACTATACCCACTCACATGATGTATGATAAGATGATATTGTCAAGATAAAGATTTAAAATATGACTGTCAACAAAAACTGTGGTCTTGGATTAGCGGGCGGCAAAGGCCTGCTTGTTGATGGAGAGACGCTTAACCCCCTCTAAAATATATTGCAAAAATGCTAATGGAGAGGACCAGGAAATAAGCTGCAACTTCTCTCACTGAAGATTTGCTGGGAGATGCCCTGAACTGAAAACATTTCCCTGATAATGTGTTTTTCTTGTAGAACCTGAGCCAGACGTTGGAGAAGTCATTCAACTCACCGCCCCCCATTTGTCCTCATAAGGTAAGCTCCAGCTTGCGTTCACGCAAGGGAAAAACACCATTATTGCACATAATCACACATATTTTAAGAAATTGATATTCTTATTGAATTTTATTTGTGTGCCTGCTAGATATCACTTTTGTTAATTATATTGCTTAATTTAACTTTTACAAGACTGTCAAATAATGTGCAAATGAATTTATGATTTAATGTATTATTCTAGAATAAAAAAGAAAACGCTTGACAAGAGTTTCTTTAAGCCATGTCTTTGCTGTTCATGATATGTCTTTCTGTCTGCATTTCACTACAATTCAGCATTATGTGACATGAGGCAAGAAGGACAGATTTATTCAATGCTAATTAGTCCTGTACATGCACAGTCAAAGTTATCGCTTCAATCTGATGCTCTGAAGTCATCCCTTCACACTGACTGAAGTAACTTTCCCCCTTAGTTCTTGCTCCTGCTGCATGCCTCTTCCAAATGTGATAATGTGCTATGTAGTGAAATTCACACAATTTCAGTTCACTTAGCACCAAACGTGTCAAAAATGCCTGTGTCCTTTTCTGGATGAATGGCCGGATTGGTGGAAAGTGGCTTATTGCAAGAGTGGACCTTGGTAAAAGAAGCCCAATGGAGGGAAGCTGTCTGACAGCCTGTCATCAACTGTTCAAAGCCTAACATGGCTCTACATCGCTAATGCACAGCTAGCTGTCTAAAATGACTGCGGTGGCATTGAAAGCTGCAGATGGTGGTGAGACAGTGAATAATAATAAAATATGATACTCCTCCTCTCATGTCTGTCATTGGGAAATCACGAGGAAGGCAATCAACTTTTGCTTGGAAGTCTGTCAGTTCAAAACAACATGGCATGCTTTTCACATGAGTGCTGAACTGTTCATATTTATGTGACTGTAGATGAAAATTACAGCCAGTTTGGTATCTAGCAATAAAATTGAGTCATTAAAAGATTGCTTAAAAATCTGAAAAATACAAATTTTCCTAGTTTAAAAACACTTCAAAATTGTATTTTTTTTTTTTACCTGTATGGTAAATGTAAGTCCTAGCAACAGTGAAATATCATGTTTCCAAGAGCAACATTTCCAGCTATTTGAAAAAAGTTTATGCACACAGTGTGCATTCAGCAGCTCTATATATAGTAAAACTGAAATTATAATTCAACACTAAGACTAAAAGTATTAAATTGATTTAATTAAATTTCTTGGACTTTTAGATTTTTGATTTATACAAGGACATCAGACATAAAACAATATAATAGAAATCAAATTAACATGACATATGTAAATAGGGTCATTATGTTTTTTATAAGGAAAAAAATGGGTGCTGAGTGACATTAGTCTCTGTATATAGAGTGGCTGTCACAGTGTGGACATCTGATCACAATCATTTCACGACCAAATAGTTAAAATATGTTGTTTTATTAACAGAAAGAAAAACAAAGGAATTAAAGATACATGCATTTATGTCTTTTTATAACAATCATATGGAGGATATTTGATGGCTTGTAAGATGCGGTCTGATATGGGTCATTACTGTACATTGTTAACACGTCATCGTCTGGGACTTTGCTGCATAGTTATTGGCATATGAAAGGATCCATTTTTAGTCAGGGACATCACGACATTGTCCAACTACTGCTTGCTAGGGTGGACAGGATGTTGCAGAAGTTATAACACAGACATGCGCCTCTTATAGCTTCGAAGAGTAAGTCTGTCTTTGTCCCTTTACATTTCCATCTTGTTCTCTTTTCCTCTGACGCGCTCCATTTTTACACAGCTGATCAGGGCTGATGTAATGGGGGAACACCGTGGGTTTGTGGATAGTGTTATTCACGTTTTAGCTGTTAGCAGCGGAACATAATCTCCCTCTAGTCAGCTCACATTAGTCTCCATGATCCGCACCCAACCCAATATGTGCAGCGAATGCAATGGGCCAGCTGGGCTAATTTAGTATGTCAGTCAGCTCAGGAGGCTGGTAAAATGAGTAAATGGCTGGATATGATTTATACGAAAAGAATATTCAGATTATAATGGCTCTCAGAATAGAATATCCTCTTTCTTTTTACACTTCTCTTCATCTGCATTGTGTGCATCCCCCAGATAGATAGTGAAATGAACAGAGGGCTTTTAAACTGACTGCTCTGTGATTATATTAAGAGTGTGAGAGTGAGAGAGCGAGGAAAGAGAAGGGAGGGAGGAGATCGGGTGCCCGAGCACTAAGTATATATAATTGCTTCTTGACACATTGGCCAAATTCTGCAGTGCCAGGATCTGAGCGGAGATGATTAACGGCTGTCCGAGTGGGTGGGCACTGCAGGTCGTTCAGGGCCTTTGGTTTCCATAGCGATCCTGGTATAAAGGCCATATATTGCATACTGTAAGTCCCAGAGGCCCGCACATTGTTAAACTACAATTATAACTCACATCGAGAGTATTGTCTGTCCACTGCAAACTCTCTTATTCATCCACCAAAGCAGCAAGCTGCTTTTTTTCCATCTCTTTTCCTTTAGATTCACCTCTATTTTTCTTAAACGGTCTCTCCTAGCTGGCGAGAAGATAAAGAGTGAAAATCTTGCATTCACTGAATAATTGATGAGTAGGCTCACCTCAGAGCATCATTACAGTACGGCAGTCAGGGTAAGAGGTGAGGGTAAGATCATATTTCTGACACAAGGCTTCAGGCGGTAGAAAATTGTGTCAGTTTTTCACAAGGTTTTCTTCTGAATCTACAGCATGAGTAACCGTTTCTCATTATACCACAACAGGATAGGAATGAAATGTGAACTGGGAGGTGCGAGCATACATGAATGTTTCTGTACCTAAACATTTGTTTAACTAGTGGTAAACAGAAACTCATGTGATATAACTGTTAAATACATCTTAACTTCTATTTTCAACAAGCTGGTATAGGAGTGAATGTGTAGTAGAGAGTTCTTTGCTATTAGAGGGCAGTGTTTTGGCAGATAGGACTGTGTTCTTATCTGTTTGTATATGTGTAACACTGTGTGTGCTTGCATGCGTAAGTCTGTGTTATGTGTCTATGTGAACAGGGGAATCTAGTTAGGTGACAGATGGAGAGGGCAAGGATGGGGGTGGGGATCAAGCACCTCTGACAGTATGGGGCCTGCACTGCACCCTGTTCCTGCCAGTTATGAAATTGCTAAGGTAAACTAAAGCCGTGCAACTCCAGGATGCCATTTCACAGTTTTATTTTCCACACAGAATGACAGCCTCTTCTGTGAAATGTTACCTAACAATGGAAAAGTTGAGAGATAAACATGCTACGCAGACAGCCTTTTTCTTGAAGAACACTTTTTCCAGGGAAGTTCGACCAAATGCAAACACACTGATTGCCACAGATAAAATGCTTAGGAAATCCTCTTTGCATTAGCATTTTCAAGCCAAGAAAAGGCCACTGAATAAGCACATCTTAATGATGATTCATTCTGTATAATAAAAGAAAATCCCTATGGCATCCAAACAAGAAGCTACTCATGCTGCAATTAAGCTTGGTTAAAGTCATCAAGCAGACGATGGCTGGTTAGTGAGGCTATCTTCCTCAACATGAACGTCTGCACATGGGATGCACACATGTACACATTTAGTCACTCAACCCATCTCACATGCACACACACACAACTGATTTGAGGTAAATGTGATCTTAGAAGACAAGCAGCAAACAACCCACGGCTCCATCAGGGTGCCTGGGGTTGCATCGGTGGCCATCGTCAGACAAATAATTCTTTGTGACTGAAAAAAAGACAATCCAAAAGGTCATTTCTGACCTCTGGGACCAGTACTGTGCAGCATCTGTCACTAG
>JAQFJA010000026.1:13846282-13859139 GCA_029874485.1 Naso brachycentron | reverse complement strand
TTTGGTCAAATGGTGCCGAGGTAAAGCAGCAGGTTTATAACAGACACAAATCGTTGCATCAATGTATTTCGAACATTAACTCTACTTACCACGTTATGACAGAAGCACCATGTGTATTAGCATTTCTGCACAGGTTTGACATTGAGTAGGTGCTCTAGGTGCTCTGTACAAACAGCTGGCATCAGATTTTAATGAATATGCATAACGGATATCATGTACTGACATTTGTCGTCAAGTGTTTTGACTGGAAATGCGAGTTCACTTCACCTTCTCAAGGGCACTAAGTCCTGATGCAACGGCTTTGCCAGACAAGGAAAAGTTTAGAGGAAATAAAGTCTGACAAATAAGAACAAAATACTGAGTTTCAACAGAAGCGCTGGGTATATTTTTAACCATCCTTCATCCCCATAACACAGTGCTTAAGCATGTCCCTTGTTCTAGATGCTGCTTTACTTTGTGAAGCTACTGTATGTGTGCGCTATGTGCTTAGCCCTGATGTGGTTCCATTCAGCTATTCAGCAACGCCTCGCTGAACGCTATATCAAGTGAGCAAGTGCTTTAATGAAAGGAATGAATTAAAAGCACAGCCACACTTTTCATTTGGTGCTGATTGCTCCGAGTGCTTCTGCTGAAAGACACGTGCCAATCCCGACACATGTTTTGATCATGGATGTTGCTTCTCTCCCCATACATTTCCACTGGGAAAAATTCAAGCTAGAGTCGATGTAGTTTAAAGAAAATTAAGGTAAAACAATTTTTCAGACCTCTGATGTAATGTTGTCCAATGTACAATTTGTGTTTACTATTTTACGAGTGGGTTTATTAAAATAAGACACCAAACAAAACCATAATGGCAAGAAAAAAACGAATATTATCAGTGCGATATTCAGCCATGATATGTCTTTGATTGTCTAATTTGCAATAAAAGAGCAAACTGTAAAGTATGAAAGCCACTGGGATGAGAAAGGGGAATAATTGTCACAAAGCGACCTTGTGATGCTGCTGGGTGGAGGGTGGGGGTGCACTTCCATGACATCCCCCTCTGGTGGGAATAAGTGTCAAAAAGCAGGACTGCTTTTGAAGACTGCAGCAATTACGTGCAAAGGCAAACAATTATGAAAAATAAGACAAAAAATAGATGTACAGTAATGAGCAAACTTGATATTCTGTATGTGTTATTGCCAAAAGCAGGCAAAGCTGAATGTTTCTTGTGAAATTCCTCATTATCCTGATTGTATAATAGATATAATCAAGCAACAATGTCCAATTAGGAGTGCAAAGACATGCATCTATCTAAAAAATGAGAGGGATAAATGAACAATTGACACTGTAAATTTGTTTTCTGTGAAACACTGGGGTCCTCTTCTTCATTAGACGGATATTGATGAATCTCGGGGCTTAAATGGAAAAAAAGAGCTTTGACGTATATCTGTGATATGATGGAGGCTGTGGAATGTGAACAAACAGTCCTTTCCAGGTGGTTTGAGTGATTGCCTAATCCCCTGTAGCTAGATGATTGCAGAGCAAGGTCAGTTTGAAGGCTCAGACTGATTGAGTGCTGTCTGTGGTCGGGGGGTTCGCTCAAGCCTCTGATGCCATTAGATGGACAGCGGCTGAAGATTCACTCTGGAGTTTTTCAACACTTGGACTGAACCTGTCCAAACTGAATGACTGGTGTGCCAGTAATCACGAGGGTTCACTGACAGGAAGAGCATAAATAACAACAATAAGGGATGCGCATTTGTTACAATCAGAGGGAAAAAAAGGCACGGTCTTTGATCGTGATTTAAAACGAGCACAGATTTGATTGTAGTTCAGAAATTGCGACAACTTCTCTGTGTATTTCAAGTCCTGTCTCATTATGTTGTTGTCTTCTCACTTTTCTTAAACTTTCTATCACCCTGACTGGAGCGCTGGATGAAAAACACATGATAACCACGTTATCATCCCCAACTGCCTTCTCCTAGTTCCTGTCTGATTTTTATTTGCATGGCACCAGATATCAACCGCTTTCTGCTAAATAAATCCTGTTGTCAGCGTTGTCAAGCTACATCTTGTACCTCATCGACACCTATTTATTTCTCAAGCTGTCATTTTGTTACTAAACTGGGTTTGTGGTATAAAATTCAGCGTTTCCTGCGGCTGCAATTGGATCACCCCCCACTGCTATGTACATTCAAATACCGAGGGAAAGTGCTGCTCTGTATATCAAACTCCACTAGTCTGCAGCAGAAAATCCTTTGTGCGGACATCTCTGTGACAGCTCCTTGGCAACTTGTACGCCCGTGTGCCACAAGCTCCCTAAGCTGACTGTTTGGATCAAGTGGGAAGAGGCAGCAATCCCAAAGAGAACAAAATAGCAGATCCCAGCAGCTTTCACAGACGATGCTATGAGATTTACTTGACTAGAGAGGAGGGGGTGTGTCAGTGTGTGTGTGTGTGTGTGTGATGGGGAGGGGCACAAATGTATGTTGAAATCTTTTGAAATGTCAGACAAATAAGAGCCACAAGAGGCATTGTATTTCCATAATGATGATGCTGTGAAGCTTAAGTGGAACTTCAACAGACAATTGTGTATAGGATCATAAACAGGGATTTTTTTTTTCCCTTAAAAGGCTTAGGAATGAAGGACAGTCTTTTTTCTCCTTTACCATGCGCACTTTGAAGTGTCAAGTTTACCAACTGTTGCAAATTTAAGAAGATTTCTGCTAAAAGCATTTGTCCAATCATTAAAAATTAAGTTCAAAATATATTTAACAAAGTAATTATGTCAAGTTTTTTGATTAATTGTTTTCTAATTTGCTTTGAACTATCATTATTATGATAGTTAAAAAATATGTTATTATGAAAATAACATATTTTTCATAATTTCCAGGATTCTAAATTTGCAATAAACAAATGTTCTGTAGAGAGTAAAAATCTCAACGTCTAAATTGAAAATTTCTCCCTGTTAGACACCAATATGCAGATGAAATCAAAGATCAATTTGGAATACAGAGTTTTGTTTACATTTCATTTTTCATCCCTCTCATAATCCTCTAAACCGCACGCGGGTCTGCTCTCTGCTGCTGATTCTCTGGCAACTGAGCTTTAAAGAAACGCACAGAATTGGTTCCAGTCCGGTGGACACTCCACATCATTTAATGTATTCCAGTCTATTACCACTTTTGTTCTGACACCTCATTCTTTTCCACCAATATATGAGGGGGTCATTCAATAACTGACACCTCTCTTCCATACCGTAGTCACATCTCTGTTGCTGTTTGAGCATGTGTCACAGCTGAGAGGCCTGAATTTCAAGAGATAGATTTGCTGACAGAGACATCCCATCACTCCTTGGGCTGCGGCTTGCACAGGAAATGCTGCACTGTAAAGGTGCAGTAGCCTTGTCACTTTCATCTGAGGTAATTGATCACAGCAGGCAACAGCTGATGTGCGCTAGTCAATTGTAGGGGGCAAAAGGATGCTGCTTATTCAGATAAAAGATCTCTAGCATCCCCTCCAGTCTCTCTAGGTAGGCGACATGATCGACAGGAAATCAAACTGGCTGACAAGTTTCTTCTTTGGAAATGTTTGGTTAAACATGACCAGACACATAGTGCATCTCTAAAATATATTTCTAACCAGCTGACAATTTCATCTCCCCAGTAAGGCATAAAAAAACCCACCACACACTCAACAAGATCAAGATGCCCATTCGAGACTCTGGAAGAAAGGCCTCTAGCTGTCATAGAGCAGGTGCGCTGGGAGCACAAACTGACTTTGACAAAAAAAAAACAAGCATACCCTGGGACTTCTCAAATGCCACTTAGCATTCAAGGGCTTTGTGATTCATTAGGAGCCCAATAGACTGGTTTGATGGAAGCATCTGTTATCTGGTTCCAGTCCTTATGCCATCAATGTCACAAATAATCACATACAACAGGTGGTTTTACAGCCACAGGTACCTCGGCATCCAGCTTGCGTCATTACCTCCCATCATTTTTTGTACATTTTCTGAGATTACTAAAAGATTAGATACTTTTTTAAGTGTATTTATTGATGTGAATTATTAGTGTTTAGCAATTATTTATTTTGTGACAGTGTGACAGTTAAAGACAGTTAATTTAGCACGCTGCCATTAAAACAATAATTGGCAGACAAAATGTTTTTATTGGATGTTCACCAGCTCTTCAAGGTAGTAATTGATCATATTTGGAGAAAATAATTTATTTTATGCTAGTCACTAAAGGCATAAAAATAGAACATGTATTTTAGAGCTGAATAATTATACATTTTAATTCTCTTTTGAAGTCTCACTGTCTGAAAACAGCAACAAATGTGTAGCAATCCATAGTAGATGAAGACATTTTCAACACTGAAAAACTGCCGTTCCTCAAATTGAAGCTCTTGAAGCTCCAAAAGTGGGTCGGTCCCTGTATACCACCTGTACTAAGTGCCAAACTTTCCAGCAGGAACAAGCATGTCTTCAGCTTAGTTCAAAATAGCTCCGGTCCCTGTAGTTGATTTTCCTGATTATAAAAAGTGTTATTGTGAGTGAATTTGTATACGACCCACTCACTGAAATCATACTGAGGCATAAAGTTATTCATAATAAAGTGAATGGCCAATTTGAATTACAGCTAGCTTCTGATAGTCATGGCACAGTCATTGGTTTCCATCACAGCTCCACCCTCTTGTCCAAATATGGTTACTTCATGCTCCAATAAAACAAGGTGGCAACAGCCATGATGCCAAACATAAGGCCACAAAACAGCAGAGGTCAAAAGTAACTAATTACATTCACTCATGTTACTGTAATTGAGTAGTTTTTTTGTGTACTTGTACTTTTTAGGTAGTTTTTAACATCTGTGATTCTACCTTTACTTAAGTAGGTTTTGTATTAAGTATTGTACTACACTACATTTTAAATCACATCCGTTACTGAGTAGCAAAACAATAAGCTGAAACAATAAGTCTCTCCAAGTTTTCTATGAACTGGTGCTGCGACTGCCTGCCAGTAATTGTCCATCCGATTGGCTCTGGCTGACTAACTGCATCACCAGAGGGTGAGCAACAGTCAGTCACACACACCCAGACAGCAAAGGGGCATTTTTGCGCAGACAAGGAGTGGGATGGAGAGATGATGTTACAACCCCCTGCAACCCCCAAAAAAGTAACTAAGTAACTTTTACTCTGAGTACATTTTAAATAAGTTACTTTTTACTTTTACTTGAGTACACTTTTACACCGGTAAATTTACTTCTACTTAAAGTAAAATTTTATCAAGGTAAGAGTACTTCTACTTAAGTTCATTTTTTTGGGTACTCTTTCCACCCCTGCAAAACAGAACTTCACAAACCAATGGGTGATGTCTTACTGTCCACTATGATATACTGTCAGTGGCCCAACAAATATACTACTTACTCCTGTTTGAATGACATTTGTTTGAACCTACAGTGCCAGACTGCCTTAAGTAATTACTGTGCATTTTGATGAAATTACTTTATATTTATTATTTGCAAAGATTCATATCATCAGTAAAAATCAGGGGTTTTGAAGGAAAGTGCCTACAGGTATGGAGCCAGACAATCTAAAGACACAGATGAGCATGTTAGATTTTTGTATTGAATTTACTGGACAAGAACACCAATTATAGAATAGATATAATCTCAACGAATGCACTTCAGACTCTGTTTTGTGCAAAGCCAATGAGCTTGTATTAATCCACACCAGAAATTGCTATTAATGTCAAAGGACATAATGGGAGCATATCACAAACACCGCTACAATATAAATCTCTTTAATACAATAACTTTTACGAAGCATGTAATGTTCAATTTATGTATTGTTCATTTGACAATATCACATTTTTACTGTTTTTGGGGTTTTTTTTAATCCAGATCAACAACAGCACAAACCGTGGCCTCGAAAACTGGATCAGCATCTCTCCAGCACAGCCTCAACAAAACAGAAAAAGGAATATAAAATTCAGCACACAGCATAATTCAATACACACACATCTTGGTTGTGTTGATTGATGGCATAAAGTTTAATTTTGCATGGTACAACCTTGAGGAAACAAACACATATCTAAGTTGAAATAGTCACTCTGGCTAGCAGAGCAGTTTATGATGTTATTTATTTAATGTTTATTTGCACGGGATGGGCCGGCTGATCATACAAAGGCTTTCCCTGTCAACAGACTGCTCCTCACTCTCCATCACAAACTCTTAAGTTTATGATTCAGTCCCACTGAGACTCTCATAGAGGAGTGGACAGTTTTGCCACAGACAGCTATAAATAAAGATGTCACAATGACGACTTTTTTTCTACCGGCTGTTGAATGTTTATTGGCTCATGTGTCATCCTGTGAGAGATGCTTCCCCTCTTTCCTCTCTGAAGTAGCCCTGACACAGGTTGAGTTGAAGGTTTCTGACCCATTTCGACACATCCCTCCTGCTGTGAAAAGACACCGTAATTATCGAAGGCTGTGAACTTGACACTTGTCCCCTTTGAATGGGGAAAATGATGGAAGTGAGGATGGATGTGGAAGTCTCCCGCGGACGTAATCACACCATCCTCAGAACCCACAAATTATTGTGAGAACACACAACGGGGAACATCTGGTAAGGGTAGGACAGCTCTGTTGAAATGGGAGGCGGCAGTCCATTTTCACATTAGCTGGATGATACACATTACTGAGGATTTTTAGCTGTTTTCTCAGATGAATGAGATAAAAGAGGATGCTTCCTGAAATTAATTTAATTAGTTGTATTTAATATTTAACTCCTCCTTATTTGTATTTTCAAAATACTCTACCTGGTTGACGTTTTAGCAACAGGCATTAACAGTCGAAGATGTAATACATTTATTCTTATGCAAATTTAACCTGTTGGCAACTCGATCACAGGCCTGATTTGCATGCATTTGAAACCATCACTCAGTCAGGAAACAAGTTGTTTCACTTTAGTCCATAGCTTTGCTTCACAAACATCATCCCATCTATTGTAATTTGTAATATCAGAATGAAACATCTGCTTGATCCTCTGATTCACGCTGTGTTTTAGTGTTTTTTGATGTTTCACTGCAAGTATCTTATATCATGTATCTAATTTTAAGCATACAGCTTAGCCGCACCTTACCAGCTATGAGGAGGCTTTTCTTGGAGTTTGCACATTTATTTTTTTCTGCTGTGGTCCATACGTGTTAACATAGCAAAATTGGATTATATTAGCACATTATCTTCCAATTACGGTTGGAAAAAGAGAGGGTAAAAACAGCCATCAGCACATTAAATAAAGCATTAATTGCTAACGGTCAGTGCTGCACAAGTGGAAGGCTTTACTACAGCTTCTTATTATGTACCCGTTATGTGATTACATTGTTTTCATTTAACTTTGTTGAACATCACTTTTAAATGATTTCTCCTGTGGGTACAATCACCTCTGACCGCTTTATCTCATCTCAGTACTTTATTCTCGGTTCTGATTACGTGCCAGATAGCACAGCAATTACACCTTCAACTGCTCATAGCTGAAGATTCCCTTGTTAACAGCTTCATGATACTGGTTATCCAGGAACGCTGATGCTAGTTGAGCGAAGCATTTAAACCAAAGATAGACAGAGAACGTGTTGGCAGAGACATCAGGAGAACAACTAGCGATATGAAGGTTGGTTGCGGGTTAAATTCTAAAAAAGTTTATTTTCTGCTGTCAAAACCAAACGGAATGTGAGTGGTAATTGATAATATATTAGATAATATGAGTCTTTTTACTCACGACAATCCCACATCTGTCTGCCAATTAGACGCATGATATACACAGTCAATTTTAGACTTTGATTTTTCGATTGGCCTCGAGATTAAAACCCTTACCTAACTTGTATTACTTAATTGCCATAAATATAAATTACAAGTAAAGTTGAGGAATGATTTTACTGGTGAATCAACGGACAAACACACATATTTGAGTCTTATTTCCAAAAGACACATTAAAGAGTCGAGAGAAAATTCTGGTTTCTTAGTTTTAAATTGCCGTGGACACAATAGCAATTTCAGGGTTGTTCAAGTTGAGACTGTGCAAGAGATCTCTCAGGCTTGTCGACCTTTATCTCAGCAAACATCAGAATCCCTATACAAAAAAGCAGAAAATGAGCTATTGATTTTCCGTTTTTCTTTTTCCCCTCTCACTTTCTTATTCCCCTCCGGTATTGTCATGCTATAGTCTAAATGAAGGTCAGCATTGGTTTCCTTGTCACTGCCACAGAGATGCACAATAGAAATATAGCAAGCCGTGTTTTTGAAAGAAAAAGGTCTTGCTAGATGGGAAGAGGTTGCTTTCTGTCTTTAGGGATTAATTGGCTCAATAACACTTTTCTCTTCAGAGCCACACAGTTTTCAGTATGTGTTAGATGTGTGAACAGTGTATAAGTATATGAACAGTGCATGCATGGACTTAAAGCGAGAGAAACAGTTTGATACATGTCAAGAAAAACATCACTGAAAAAGCAATTCATGTCTGATAACTGTTATTCAAAAACAAAACATGTAACACTTTCACATTAAAATATCCCAAAATTACTGTTTTTTAATATACTTTGTTGAGCTGTGCATTCTCGACATCCCAAATGTTTCCAACAATTTTCAAACAAAGAACATCATGTGTTTTGTTCTGTGTGTCTTGTATCGACTCTGACATGTTGTGTTTGTATTGTGCCTCTTTGCACAATGCAACCTTTTGCCTTTTTGTACGCAAAGGGTGAACAATAAAGTATTTTCTATTTCTATTGCTATTTTTTTTCCTTAGGAATTTTTATTCAAGGTGAAGTTGGGTTTTTTTCTTTTTATTTATTTAAAAAAAAAATAAGTTAACATTTGCGAAATACTGATTTCTTTAGAAAAAATAGAAATTGCATTTTATTTTGTCAGCTATTGCTAACTTCCAGGGTAAAATCAGTCAGTGAGGAAGAAAGTCAGCGAATGTAGTTTGACATAACATGACAAAAACTTTATCTGAGTGAACATTTATACCAGAGTCAGTCGTATAGATTTTTGTCTCCAATGGTCGCTGTTTACAAAAGACAACAACTCCTATGATTCCACTTTACAGTGTCATTTTTTTGTTTCTATTGTTTGGTTGGTAATGCAGCAGACATGGGTAATGTCTGATGCCATTTGTGCTCCATGGTTTAAATTTAAGAAAGCTCAATACTAAAGTTTCAAACCTTCAGATCTTGATCTGCAACATCACAGGATTAAGGGCAACACTTGTGCCCTCTCCCTGGCTGTGTGAGGAGTCGCTGATAAAGACTGAACTGTCCCTGCAAATAAGGTAAAGGCTCAGTGTCTTTACCTTTATAGGTTTAGCATGCATATTTGAATTATCTTTCATAAGCTATCATATCTATTCGGAATTAATCCCCAGTAGACATATTGCAAGATCAAATGTTTGTTACTTGTCTTAGTCTTTTGTCCCGGCGTGTCTGTAATCCTCTAAGCGCTCTTGCTATCTAAATCAAGTAGAGAAAAAATAACTAAATTTGATGGCTTCTTTTTATGTGCTCACACCCACGGTACAACCCAATCCACAACACTGTGTTTCATTTGACCCCAGATTGTTTTTCCCGTCATCTAATAGGTGGTGGCACAGATTCCTGTCATGACGTTGGGCACATCAGCGGGATCAAACGCTTTCTTAAATCTGCAGCGACATCAGTGCGTTTGACTTGGCATGCCTCTCTCATCTCAATTCATCACCTCCCCAAGGTGAGCACGCTATCTTGCCAAATCCAACTCTGTGTACAGTGCAGCAGCCTTTTTTGCATATTCTTCACTCTTGTTTATGGTTTACTGAGCAGGTCACTTCCCCTGCTTGCTTGAACAGCTGCTTCAGCGATGACCCCTCTTCTTCTTCCTAACAGGGGTTGGAAGACTACTTGTGTGCTGCTTCCTGTCAAGTTCTCTTATGCAGGTGAGGCCTGCTAGTGACCTCTTGCACAGCCTTTACTGGGACCATATGAATAATTTATTCTTTGAATTTAGCCCAAACCTGACATTTCGATGTTTGATACCCACAAGCTTTGGCTTTAACAATATAGATAGTGCTCCCTTCCTCTGTGCATCATCAGATAAAGTCTGAAAGCACAGCTTGTGCACTTGATATCAAAACCAGTGGATATCAGGGATGCTGTATGTTCCACACACTGAATTCCTCCATTCTATTAACTCTTAGAACAGTATCTCTGCCCATACAATTGGATTTAATATAGGCTGCAGAGATTTGAGGTTAAAAAAAATATTGTGTTCTGTCAATAGGGAGATAAGATAAGATAAGATGGGGGTTTAATAATTCCCATGGGGACACAGGGAACAAAATAGCAACAGGATGAATCAAGAGGAGAATATTAATACAAACACAAATAGAGGAAAAGAAAGTCATGTAAACAGACACAAAGGATGTGAAATAGGCAGCTCAAACTCTAGAGGTTGAATGAGTATATGAAATGTATAACAACAATGTATCACATAGAGCAATAACAGCATAACAGCAGCAGTTGTTGCACCGGAGCTAATTGAGGGAGTGAGTTGGCGTCTAAGATGAATAGCCTTTTTTTTTTCTTTTTTTTTTTTTTAACCATTGCTATACAGCCTGTATTAAAACCACTGACCCTAATGTCTAAATTGATAGACACCATCCTCGTGGCCAGGGCATGGGCACAAGCAGCCTGCACTGCTCTCTTATGTACATTGTCTCTGTTTTGTCAGATCAGCCGGGTTTGTTGATGTACACGCTCAGGTACATGTAGGTCCACACCATCTCCACCTCTTCACCTTGACTGATGACAGGTGTCAGTATCTTCTCGCTCCGCCGGAAATCCACCACCAGCTCCTTGATCTTACTGACATTTAGTTGCAGATAGTTCCCCTTACTCCACCAGACAGCCACTATAACGAAATCATCAAAGAACTGCTGGAGGGTGCATGATCCACAACTGAACCTGAAGTCAAAAGTGCAGCAAGTGAATCATCAAGGATAGTGACCCTTGTGTATTTAAGTGGGTAATTTTTGTTTCTTTGATGGTGCATGAAGCCAAATGCTTTTAATAACAGCCATTTAGAGATTAAAGTAGGCTACATTTTGAGCATACTGTAGCCTACACATTATTCTGCATTGGACCCTCTGATTGAATCAGTAAGTCAGTGCTGATGTCTTTTTTTTTTTTTTTTTAAGTTCTCTTTAGTCTTTTGTGATAATTTTGTATAGAAATATTGGCAAAAAACAAAACAAAACAATAGAATCATCGACAGAACACTGTGACGCAACAGAATGTTTGCGTCACAATGGTGTGACATAGACTGTCACAAGTCGTCGGATCCTTCAAATGCAACCGACGAATCCCCCGTTATACAGGGTCCAGCAAGCAGATCCCTCACAGCCTAACATATTTCAAGATTCATTGGGCTGCGCCGCTGATCTTTTCTTTCTTTTACATAACAGATGAAGTAGCAGCAGTTAGAGGATACGTCTTTGAATGTATTATAATAACAAACAAACATTTTTTGGCTATTTCTTTACATGCACATAAGTTAACTGCCATGCCATGGTTGCTACGCGACAGGAGCAGTGTGTTTTGACGCGAGGAGCAGTTGAAGACAAATTTCCTGAAACAGGGAATGCTCCATAGGCTAGGCGGTCTCATTCACCAGAAGTCTCGGTTCGGCTGTTGAGGCCAAGGGGGGATTGTAAAAAAGGAGTCTTCGTCAGCTGCGGTATTTAAAGGATGAAGCCCCTGACTTGAGACACAGCTCAAGTGACTAATTTACTTGGTTGAAAATGTTTGCATATTCTCATTCAATGTGCCTTTGTATTTAATGTGCCTCCTAACCTTAATCTTAACCTTAACTTCTTTTGCACACAATTTGATCATTTGATGATTGACTGAAAAAAACATCTCTTGGCTAAACCTGTATACACTTTTAAACAGTCGGGAAAAAAAGAAGAAAAATCAACCTTCGTCCAAATAAATTTTTTTCAATACACTGTGCAAAAACCTTGGTATTTTATAACTGAACAACTCACATTACATACCCACCTATTCAGCCTCTTATGCAAAGGTAAAATTTGATTTTATTTGAGTAAATATCTGAATGTCATCTCTTATACTAGCAGTCACTCAACTAATACAATGAAAAAGTTCTATTAACTATCAAAGCATCTCAGTCACATCAATATTTAATAGCTCGTGACTGACTCACATGGAATAGCTTCTTTGTTGTTGAGTCTTGTCCTAATAAAACTCCCCCTCAGTTTACTTTCTTAAAAGACTTTGAGGGACATTTTCTAAAATGTTGTACTTTGGCATTTTCTCAGATCTGACTTTTTTTTTCCTCCCCAAGGACATCTCCTCCTGCTGCCAAGACCTGTCAGGCACGAGCATCTCAGAGTAAAGGGGTGAGAGGACACCAATTAGAAAGCCATCCTCGGCCAAGAGAGCCAGCGGCACAGCTTGCCACAGGAAGTGGGATGTCTGACTTCCTGCATGGGGTCACAGCTGTTTGCGGGGAGGTTACCGCTACCAGCCAATACGTGCTACCGTTTAGCGTCTGACGAGGCAGGGCCTCATTTGAATAGCAAAGAACCATCTCAAAGTCACCAATAAATTTACATGATTTCTCTCCTGCTACAGCTGGGATCAGAGTGGGGACTTTGCTGGAATTAGGAGAGCGTGACAATGTCAAGAGAGCAGGACCGGCTCATTTGAAGTTGGCTAGTTTTGAGGTAAAGATTATTAGTTCATTTAGGTACAGTTAGGTAGAATTTGCACACATCAAAAAACCTCTAATTACCATTGTGTAGACACAGAAATAACATAAAACT
>JAQFJA010000026.1:13761560-13780193 GCA_029874485.1 Naso brachycentron | reverse complement strand
AATGGTTTGGGAGACATCAATATATCCATATACTTAAATCTTTGAAAATATACACCCCTTAAGACTCTTCATCCTCAAATGGCACATATTTTTATGTAGCTTCATTCAATATCTTAATTATTTTGTGAATTAATATATTTAGTAATGCAGGTAAAGTACAACTATACTATTATTTTCAGTTTTGACAAATAAAATGTTTTGTTTCCGGTGTTTGTTGTAGAATATCTCCCTGACCAATGCATTAGATAACTTATACATATAATCATACCATCAACATTTCATTTATAAAAACACTTACGTCATTGTTATTTGCAAACAACAGTGTCAAGGGTTGTTTATTTCTGCATCGATTCATCAAATATAAAGTGAAATATCAAATTCACACTTATTTGCACACTTATATGGTTAGAAAAAACTAAAGCTGCCTTCATATTAAAAATACAACATTTCCATACTTCACATCTGCCAAAAATTGCTTATCTGGGTTTGATGTTATGCAAATTAGGATGACACAGTTGTTAAACAATGCTTGCACTCAGAAATACAGCATTCATAAAACATGAGCTGCTGCAGTTAAAACAATAAAAATTCAAACATAAGCAAGCTATTTATAGCCTGACAATGAATATAAAAACTTGTGGGTAGCTGTCATGCTGTCAGTTTGATTTACCACTGAGAGGAAGAAATGTTTTTACATCAGCTGGGAACATAAACCGAGTGATTTCTGACAATGCAGTGCTTAACTGCTTTCCAGTGGTCAGTTTGAAGACTTATGGTGTACTTGGGGGTTCTGCTGTAGTTGATGTCAGGGACCTAAAGCTTAAACAAGTAGTGGATTAATTAATTAGCCAATTGACAAAAACAATACAATATTCTTAAGCAAAAATGATAAATATTCCCTGGTTTTAGCATCTCAACTGTAAAGATTTTCTGCGTTCCTTTGTCGAAGTGAATATTTTTGGATAGCACCACTATTTGGACGTTTTCTTGGACCAAACAAGACTTTAAAAATGTCATGTTATGGTCTTGGAAATTTAATGGGCATTTTTGGCCATTCCCTTACATTTTAAAGACAAAACAACTGAAAGTTTGTATAAATATTAAGAAAAGCTTTGTTTCAAAGTGGATTATAAATCTGATGAATTGCACCCTGGACAGACTTACAGTAGCAAAGGTAAAAAAAGTCACCTTCTATTGTCTGTGAGGAGCCTGCAGGTGTCACGATTTAGTATTTAGCTATAAACTCAAGCGAAAGCACATGATCATTATCATTCTTTTTATCCCAAGTCCCCACCTCTACCTCTTTACAGGCAGTCTCACCTGTGGAGGAAGAAGAGGCAGGCGGATGAGAGCGAGAAGCACCCCGAGGTCCTGCTGTCGATGCTGGACATCGTACCGCACCCACATCATCAAAGCCTGGAAGATTGTTTCCTCATCGGGGACGTTGATGTCATCGCTGGATAGCAGCTTAACAATCTCAGCCGTAGGGAGCAGCAGGAACTCCTGGTTCTGAATGACCTCTAGGAAATGTTCCTGAAAAACAGAGGAGACGTGGAGGAGGCAGATAATCATCAGTCATTAGCCGGGGGCTACACACGCTGCAACAATGTGCATATGTGTTTGTTTCTAGAGCTATGGCAACCGAATAGCACAAGGACAGAGAGGTGAAGAAAAAACTGTATACAAGAAAATAAAGAACATCAGTTAAGAGATTTCTAGTGACAATTTCTTACATAACTGACACTGAAATATTCTCCAAGTCTAAAACATTTTGAATCAACAGATGAGAAGGGCATCTGTTTCACTTTAGCTCCCTAAATAAAATGATCCACACAACAGCAGGCTACAAATCTATCTGGCAAAGGACATCTTCCCAAAAAAGTCTCTTCATCTATTTGTGAGATGTTTTAGCTGCTGATTATACATGACACACTCAAGCCTTTATAAAGAAACAGAGAGGCACTGCAAATTTTGTGGAAGATGTTTTCTATTGCCTTCCTAAAGATTGATCTTCCTTTTACTGGCCAGAAGCCTGGGCGATATTACAGCACTGGATGGCTACCTCTTCAAGGACATTGTCTCTGGGCAGTTCCATTAGACATGGTGCTACATAAAACACCCTCCTTTCTTAAGAGTGTGTTATATCCAACATTAAAACACATGAAAGACATGCCGAGCAATCCTCGGCCATAATCACGTCTTGTTTTCTTGGTGTACGAGGCAGCTGAGCATTAATTATTAAGCTGCCAGAATAACTCGTGCTCACTGTAGGGTGCATGCTCAACAATTAGGAGAAACAAGCATGCTATTGATCATCAACTTGCAGCAAATTACAGTGTCTTAGCCTGATCTATTATGAGAGCAGGTTTTAAGAGCTTAACACAGCCAGTCTTAATGAAATGAGGGACATCAATTGATCTGCAGTGGGAGACATTCCATCCAACACTTTGACATTGCTTTAGACCAATTATTTGTAATTACCATTAACAAACAACTGGCAACTAAATTGAAAGCAAATAGAGTTGATTCCTAACCATTTAAAGCAATGTGTTTTTAGATTCTGCCTATGTCACTGCTGAGTAAACTGTTCGGAAAACAAGATCAGCAGGGGAGGATAGAAATTGATTTACTACTGCAAAAAAATCATGTGTAATAGTGTTTTTCTTAGGGGGAGAAACACTGATATATTATTTGTATATTTAAATCGTATATATAAATAGATTTAGCATATGTCTATAGAAAGAGAAAGATCAGGCCTAAAATCTAGTTTTACAGCTGAAAAGAAAAATAGTCATCTTGGAAATAAACAAAAAACACCACCACTTTCCTAAAGGAAAAGGATGTCAGAGGTGGATCTCAGTCTTCAAGCTCAACCAGGAAAAACAAGCTTATCAAAACAGAACTCGCTGCGCTCAGAACCCAGAGGATGGACTTCCAGGAAGCCCACAGCTCTCACTGCTCATGACTGAAATGATTGAACAGGAAGTAAACCCTCTTGTGTCGTTTGATGATTACATTAACCTTCTGCTCCTGGAAGGGGCCTATGCAAACATGCTGAACAGATGTCCTTTAGGAGATAAGGCCTGTTTCCCACTGTTGCCTCTGCATGACCAGAAAGACATTATCTGACGAATATGTCCATGAATCTTAATCCAGTGCTATATATATATATATATATATATATATATATATATATATATATATATGAGAGAGAGAGAGAGAGATCTTGCATGTTCAGGCGGCAATCCACTAATCAATGTATAGCAATGTTGAATTTTTACTGACAGCCACATAACCAAATTGGATAAAGTGAAACTATTCGATTTCTATTCAAATGTGCCGGTCATCCATTTCACTGCTGGAATTATGTGATAAATAAATAACAATGACACCAGCAGCTCATTCTCTCACAGGTTGTGACAGGTTATTTACATTAACTAGCCTCAAAACAGGGGACGGTCACAAATATTCCAATGTGTTGTGCACAGTATACCGAGCCTTGATGTTATCTATGCATATTGCTCTTCACTGACTGATTGGACAAACTATGTTTACTGCATTGGGTATAGTCATACTCGATGTGAGGGAAACAAAAATATGATATGAACTGAAATATAGCTCACAGTAAATACTGTCAGTGCCTTAGATGATGTGGAGTTCATTGGTTTCTCCACAGCGTGGGCTGCCTTTCATGTGAAAATAGATATGGTGGTAATTACATTTAATTTTTTAATACTCTTGATACTGTCATAGCTCTCATTACCACAGCTGCCCCAGTGTATTCATGCAAAAAAGAGTCACTTTTAAGAGTGCAACCTCTTATTACAAAATAAAAAATTCAGTCCATCCTGCCATGTAAATGTGGAACAGCTATTCGGCCCGTACCATGGTGTAATTATGAGCCACATTGAGAAGGTCCACACAGCCCTGGGCGTCTGCAAAGGAGCGTATTCCCAAGCAATTGGAGGGATGGAGCTGTTTCATCAGGAAGTTACAGCAAACCTGGATGACTTGTGAAAGCTGGAGGAGGCAAGCTGCCGCCAATAAACTCTCAATGGTCTCCTCTTTCAGCTCAAGGACACCTACAATGTCAAAACAAGCAAAATATATATTATGTGACAACAGGATGTTGTCATAATGTCAAAGGGGAGCAGCATTGCACTGAACATGGCAGTTACAGTTAAAGGTAAATTACAGTGCAAGTAGCCATAATAAAGTGGCATTAACCTGCAATATATATTAAGAAAAATGTGCCAATGCATCATAATTAAATAAATGAAAATCTACTTTCTACAGCAAACATAATCATTGTTATATTATTTTACTCTTCCTATTCAAACACTGCAAAAGGAGATTTTTAATCAACAGTTCCTATCAAAGGGGATTTATACTGTACAATAAAGTAATATTACGTTGAAGTGCAGCTGAGCCAGTCGGCCCAGTTATGAATTCCACTGCTGATCCATTTTAATCATGCCCGATTTCACAAGTCTCATAACGACTTACAAGAGCTAGTGAATGTCTTTACGAGCACTCACCGGTGTAGGCAAAATGAACCAGGGATCTGAGGGCCTCTGGGTCAACTCCCTCCATCTTGATCTCCTCCTGCTTTGCCTCTCTCACGTCGCTGGTGAACATGGCAGCAAAGTAGTCTGACACAGCGCTCAGGACGAGCCTGCCAAGAAGATAACAGCCGAGAATTAATGCTTTTGTGCTGTACATTCTTTTAATGTCTGTGGAAGATCCATAAGCTGATTATTTTTAGTGATTAATGAAGCAATCTCCTGAAGTTTCTTCTCCTCAAATGTAGCTTTGCTTCACAAGAAAGGGCACATCTTCAGTGTATTGTATCACATTGTACTGTCTGTGTAGTAACTTCATCTTGAACTAACAGTGATTTATATTGCTTGGGTGCTTTTACACTCTAGTAGGTCACTATGACATATTGAGTAACTTACTGTTCCCCCCACAGTCTGTATCATTCCACTTTGTCAGTGCATGATAAATGAAAATATCCCACATGCTTCATGTCGCTAATAGCTGCACTTGTCAGAGTTCTAATTATGTTGCTCATTTGTCTGGCTTGCATAACGCACTGGCTGATTCATGAAGGAAAGGAGAGATCATATGGAAATACAAGGAAGTGTGATCAAGTGACACAGTCCAGTAGTCTGAACCAATGTTTCCATTATGTTGTGGTTTCTAATGTTTCTGTACAGGCGTGTATTTATCATGCATCCTTAATTATGTCAATACACCATCCCTGCTTTACTTGACTGTGTTCTATGTGCAAATATAAAGCACACATAGACATAGGCAGTCAGAGAGCTGATCATTTCACCCAACTAGGTCAGTCACTGATACATTTTTTCTCTCGCTCTCTCTGTGGAGCATTCTGGTTTCTGTTTCATGAGTCTGTCTGGATAAACTAACAAAATATACCAGCAGATAGATGCACATGCACTCTGCGAATGTGGTGCCTATCAGCATTCAGAGGATGTCATGCGATCTGTTCGATTCGAACGAGGGCTGGATGCCCAAATATCGACACCTCCGTGTAGTGGATCAGGGTGTTATCCCGCGTCTCAGATGTTTGTGGAAATGAGGAAGGGCAGAGGTGTAATAAGATCACAGCGGTGTACATTATTTAGATGCGAACCAGTGAACACAGAGTTTGCATATCTTTCTTGTCACCTGCAAATCAAAAGAATCCTCCTTTGCATTTCAAAGATTTTTCAATTATTCTTCAGATGGATCGAAACTGAGGTCCAGACCAAAGCCTGAATGGGCACATCAACAACTTAATGAAGCAAATCTGCAGGAGCTTCTGTACCTCTTAGTGAAATTCGATGCAGGTGTAAAGTAATTAATGCAATCAAAGCAGACAGAAACACAAACACCAACCTGTGAGCTGGTATTTTATGATCCCCTGCTATCAAGAGGACATCACACAGCTGCTTGTGCTGGAGGTAGGTCTCCATCTTGCGGAAAGTCTGTTCGGCATGATTTGTGGCCTGGAAAAACTCATCAGAGGAGTTGGTGTTCATTCTGGAGAATGTGCTCAGAGCCAACCTGTGTGAAGACAAGCAAGGAAAAATGTTGTATGACATATACCAAAATAAGGGACTCTGTCATAAAACTACCACATCTTTTCATTCTTTGTGTTTTATGAGCATGTTTTAATGAAACTTGAGCACTTTTCCACTTCTGAACATTCGGGCATTGAGGAGCCATTTGCTCTGTCGAACGTTGCATTTAGTCTCGATACATTAACAGAGGAGTATCGAAGGTGTCCTTGCAATAAGCTTTCCCCTTACTATTTATTTGCTATTTGTTTTGGATTTGGATATATGCAAGACACAACAAAAAAACAGTACAAAAAATATTCAACACTTTAACTGAAATAATTAAATAAATAAATAGGGAAGTTTCAATTTAGGGAGACGAATTTGGTAATTTCATTCTCTGCTTCCTCTCTCTGTCCTTTGTTATGTATGAAATTTAAAAAAAAAAAAAAACTGAACACAGCAAAACAAGCCACAACTTATGCATGACACAAAGAGGCTTATTTGGACACATGGCACTCCTGAATCATCCATTCCCTGTGGTGCATCTGCATCTTTCTTGCCACTTGAAGATGAAATTAAAACTGTTACAGACTTAACTCCATACATAAGTAGATAACAAAGCGCTGCAGTCTGACGGGACCAGCAAGCAGCCCAATCTATGCAACAGCTTTTCAGCAGCATTTATCCTGTGTTTGAATGCGTGCATGCCTTTGTGTCTGTTCCTGTGTGCATCGGCATATCTGTGTGCACACGTGTGTTTTCCAAAGACAGCGACTTAACAAGTGAACAAGCCTGTTCCTCGCGGCATTGTGTCGAGGCTGAGTCCCTGTCCCCACAGGCTGCTAGATTACATGCTGTTTTACAGGAATCCAAGTAATCCCTCAGACTTGTGTCAAAGAATGCAGCACAGTCGCTCGGTGTCCTTCACAGAGCAAGTCCAGTCATTGACATTTAGGGCTGTTTGTTACGCTACATAAACAGACCCAAGCTGTCTCTCTGAGGGAATTTAATGTCATCTCATGGTCTTTTTGCTAAGCTCAAGAAAAAATTCTGCTGCTATTTAAAGCAGCACTTTATATTCTCACTTATTACCACTCTTATGCTGATATGAGAGCTGCATAACTAGCAAATTTACAGATTTGTCAATACAAATAAACAGAAAACCTTGTAAAGCTTGGCAGTGCACTGTATTGGCACAAACTGAGATTGATAGCGCAAGAAGGACGCACGGGGTGGTGGGTCTTATTGATGTTCTGATTAACACACTATTACAAAGTTTTAAGCCGAGTGTGTGACTTTCTCCTCTTTGATTACCTAAAGCAACAACATTTCCCCTCAGGGAATTGTTTATACTGCCCTGAGGTCACTGCAGTATCTATTGTCTAATCTTTATCGGTAGACTCTCTGCTAAATGCAAGAGTAATTTATTGCCCCGTCACAATAATTCCCCACTGACTCTGAAGTCTTGGAGAGGAACACTAAGCGAGACCGAATAAGCAATGGGGCCGTAAAACTGAGATACATTGCCTTTGTATTGGCTCCAAGGCATGCTGTAAGGATTTTTCATGCCTACCAATCTCTCCGACACTAATTGCTTTGGTATCACATTCTAGGGAGCAGTAAATTTCTCAGAGGTGTATATTCGCTTTCACTTGTGGGTTCTATCATCGGAGGTATTGCCCAATTTTACTGAGGCACTAAAACCCCAGAACACCTTACTCCTGAGAAACCTGCTGTAGGGACATTGCTGTATATTGCAGATTACGAAACGATTCAACCACACTCACACAGCCTATAGATTTCTTCTGTTGCCTACATACTTTTTCAATGTGCCAACTTGCATCTCTAAATTAATAAGGAAATAAATTAGCCAATATAAAAGGATAGACCATCTGCCTTCTGTTTCCCATTCCACTTTATCCTCCAGTACACACCGTCTCCTTTAGTGAGCAAATATGTACCACCTGAGGTTTTGTCACATGCCTCTTCACACCTTTGCAAAGATATCAAATCACAATGTGTCTAATTAAATCTGAGAATAGAACCTGCAAACTCAAAAAACTCTACTCTTCAGGTGAAGCAGAAGCTGTATTGCTCTTGCCTGTGTTGTCAAGATTAGGACCATGTTTTACGCTTTTACAGTGGAAACTCTTAATCTGAAGAAAGACACTAATCATTAATAATACAGAAGAGTTATTTAAAAATATCAAATCCCGTTCTCTGTCGTGTCTGTTGTAATCAGTCTTGAGACTTCTCACTGTGCCGAAACTGCCCTCCTAGATGAACGTTTGGACGACTGAAGACGTGCTTTCGTCAGCCCAGATTAGCCCCTAGCTGTAAAGGTTGTGAGTCAGATGTGTTGCAGAGAATCTCTGTCTTATTCTAACTAGATTCAACTCTATCCCTCTGCAAGAGGGAAAGTCGTGCCTGTCTGGGCCAAATGGGAAATGTCTCTTTCAAAATGGATTATAACAGTCATTTGCCCCTGAAGGCTGCTGAGTAGCTCGGGTTGGGTTGAAAACCCAACAACTCTTACAAAGCCTCTTGCAGCATGTGCCAAGTCTATATATTCTATGAGATCTTTATGCCTTTTACAGTCAGTGCACTGCCATTACAGCATTGTGTGGAGATAAATACTGCATATACACTGACTGTAATAACTTGATACTGGCAGGCTGAGATGATGACTCTGTGTAGAAATAGATTTTCCTCCCTGCACTTTTTTCTATCTCACCAAGGCTCACAACAGGAACAATGGCATCTTCCTCTGATGCAATTGTTATAGGGACATACCTGCTTAAAATTGATAATGATGGAGGAAATGTAGCTGCACTCGGAAAGCAGTCTTTTGAAATCTGCCCCGAATATGGCCAGCGGGCCCTTATGTTACAGAGTGCGGTGGAAAATTGCAACAGCTTTTACCAGAAATGAAATATTGCCTTCTGATAGCTTTCCCCCTCAGCTTTTACCAGAGTGGAACATGCTGTAAAGTAGAAGTGTGGTGAAGAAGGCTTGTCAGCGCACTGACTGTGAACAGATCGTTAACATCTTCGGTGGGATACAGACATACGTCAAAAGGAGATAAATCTCGATGTAAATGAAAATCATTACATTATCTGTTAGTTTTATAATGATATTGTGCAAAACTGAACGGCTCACATAAATGAGATATCTGTTTAAGGCCACTGAGAAATAATGTGCTAGTGCCAGGGGATGATTGTATTTCAGAATAGAGAATTTTGTACATCATTAAGCATAGCATATTAATATTGTTCTTTTCAGATTTAGACCTGATTAGTTTAATGGGTATAGCAAATTTTAATACTATATTACATACATTTTAGTCCTTGTTTACAGATTAACAATGAGTACAGTGCTGAGCTCTGCATTTTAATACTCAGGGTATTTGGTGTAAATTGTGTACATCTGTCTATGTATATGTGTGGTTGTTTGTGTGTGTGTGTGTGTGTGTGTGTGTGTGTGTGTGTGCATGTGTTGGGGGTTGGGGGAGTCGGGTAAGTGAACAACATGCAGATCTTAGCAGAAAGCTCCTCACCATTTAACTGATGGCAAGTTATCTCGCATAGTGTATGAGACTGTCATTAGTCTTGCATCTCCACTGTTTATTTACATCAAATATATAATAAAAGCATATAAAGCTGTGGGTCCTGAGTAGCATGGGTCACTGTTTATATTATATATACATCGAGGTATTTTGATATATATGGATTTGCAGTCTTTCAAGCTTGATGGGCTCAAATCCTGGAACCTTAAAGTCTAAATATTTTAATGTTAATTGAGGGGACTGCAATAATACAGTAATTTAGTATTTTCCTAAAACACCACAGACCTCTTTTTAAATGCCATTGATATTTACTAAAACACTGCTCCAGAGCTGAATGACTTAGTTAACATTTTCAGCTTGATCAGAGGCTTGATGCCTCTGTAATTCTTTTTCAGTGCAAATTACTGGATGTGAGAGCCTCGGGTCACTGTTGAACTGAGTCATGGCTCCTGCTAACAGCATCCATGTAAAATTTACAGAAAGGTGTACCAGGGAATATTTTCTTTGAATTAAGTCCATTTGAGGAGGAAAAATGACTGATCCACATTTGAACAGAAATGAGAATGTGTCCAGAATGTTATATCTTCTCATCACTGTCAAAGCCCTCTGCAAGAAGAGGTGCTGCTGAAAACACTGGCTTGATCTTTACCTCCCTCTGACATTGCCATGTTGGATACAGAATGCTGATTTTGCAAATTTAAACATTCAGATTCAATTTTGTGTGATCATAAAATCCGCCCATGCCCCTAAGATGTCACTTTAAGATTACACCAGACAAACAGTATGTTGAAATTTACAGCATCATAGGGACGCCTCCGTTGGATGTGTCACACACAGACCGAGACCCTATAAGCCCCGTGGCGCTATGAGGCATCCAACAAATATCTGAATTACTGCTGTTGACAGAGTGAGAGGTGGTGGAGGTATATCTTTTCCAAGGCATTGGAGGGGGAATTGGGATATCATTCAAACTAAAAGCCTACTGACTCGAGCCTCTGTTAGTGTTTATGTGGCAGAGGTCAAGGTTTCCATTCCATTCAGGTTAACATCTGTCATATATTCTCTGCCGATGATAAGGGGAGGCTGTCTATATGAGAGTCATGAGGGTGGAAGAAATGCACGCTTCATTTATAGATATGTAGGGGCATTAGGAGAACGGGTGGGAAACAACAAAGAATTACATCCTGCTTACTCCATTACATTTGATTTAATGACTCTGTGGATGCATAGCAGTCGGTCTGATGCAGAGGGTTAATTGAGTTCAGGAGAAGCTTATAGAACATATATAATCAAACCAGCACACACCAAGACAAATGAGCCACCGACTTTTTGTGTTATCTTAAGCATTCTTGGCACCTATGCAGGTTTTAAGGAATGTGCAGCAAAATATAATTCACTACATTATATGTAAAGAAGAAGGTTTGTTTTATCAGCTCAGTGTTTCCAATAACCTTCCTGCCAAACATATTGAAGGATCATACCAGTGTTAATACATGTTATTGTCCTTTGTCAACATGGACTACATTTTTCCCGAAAAAAAAGCTTTATCTATCAGACATTGTGTTTGTTTACATTTTGTCCATATTCAATAAATGTCACAGAAAATACCTGAAAATGTGTGACAATGTTAATTAAAATGTCAAAATCCCTCTTCATGCTGAAACTCAAGCTAGGAAGGCAGCACTTGTGAGGAACTGTTTTTCCAGGCATAAGAACTTTAGTCTCTACGGCTCCCGGTTCCCCTCTCTCCCTCGCTCAGTGATTTCTGACCAAATAAATGCTGATGTTCTCTTCAGAAAGGTGAATTACACAGAGCAAATTTAACGTGGCAGTGAATGGGGTAAAAAATGCAGCCTGAGATCAACTAAACTTAACGTATATTCGAATTCAAACAACAATATTTGTAGAAGATAGGCGCAATCTCTGCTAATGTGAGAAGTCAAAAATAGACTGGTATGGTCCTTTAACATATAAATGTGCGGTTTATCCTTATTTATACCATGGTCTGGGTGAATTCTCAATTCTGACTGGCTGGAGGGTGTCAAGTTACTTTTGATATACGAGCACCTATGAAACTCTTTAAGTGGTTCCAGTTAAACTCAACACCGCTGCGCGTCAGACGGTTCATGCCTCCACATCGTCCATTCATTCCTGATAATGGACACTTCGTCGGGCGTTATCCCGTACTTAAACTTTTCACATTAAATAAGTCAAACAAAGTCCTAAATGTTTATTTTTACTTTAACCGTTTATTCTGCTAATTCCACCCACAACATATGTTGAGTTGTTTTCATTCACTGTGTCATTTAGTTAAGTTTGAAAATAATCCTAAATATTAATGACAAAAGTGAGATACCATCAAAATCAATGAAGGAATGGCAGAAAGTGATGGAAACTTTGTCCCTGAAGAAACTGTGTGAGGGACACGTACCAAAAAATGACTGACACATATTTTCCAACTACAGAGGAACGGCTCAAACTTTTGTATTTTTCACAGCCAGCAGATCTCATTTCTACATTCAGCCTGAGGGATTGTGACAAATTACGTGTCAAGGATTTATGATGTGAGACGTAATAGGGCCACCCAGCTGGTGGAGTAAATGAATGTGCATATCTCACTGACATCCACACATCTGCTTAGCTACCGATGAACATGCAAGCCTTGGTGTGTCACACAGTCCCTGGCCTAATTCACTGCGCAACCTTGTACATCTACAGATGCAGCACTTGTCCAGACATCATTTCCAACTACTAGTCTTTCACAGTTATCAAGTAGCAGCAGTTCTACTAAACACAGCCTTGATTAAAAAGCAATATCATTTAACTATAACAGCAGCAGTTTCCTAAGAACTGCTCACTTTAAACCAATTCTGTCTGCTTTTCTTTCTACTCAAGCTGCTGATTTATAAGAAAATACAGATTTCTTGGTTTGTAACAATGAAAAACAGTTCCTGACAGGCTGATTACTATATTTATATTAAGGGAGGAAGTGATGAAACTGCCTTTAAATAATCTTACAGATGAACTGCGATTCAGAGGGGAAGATTTATTTTCTCTGTAGACTGGCAATTGTTTGGATGGGTGAAGAAAAAAAATTAAGCCCATTAAAAAATTTTCAAATTCAGATTCCATGATGATCAAATTTATGAATGATATTACTGTAATCAAGACAAAGTATGGCAAGGATATTTTTTATGGTCCAGAAGAGCAGAACTGTTTTAATATTTTAGTGTTATTGTCAAAATATGATGGCTGCTCTGTATTTTACATGGCCAGCGTGAACTCAAGGTCCCCCTGAGAGCCACATTCCTACTGTGAGGCACATCTTTTATGCATGCACTTTTCACACACAGGAACCCCAAAACATGAACATCTGCCAATTATGCCTGCAAGAAGAGGGGATCATGAAAACTGTTTCTTAACTCAGAATAATTCATGTTCAGTTCACGGTACTCGCTGTCCACTGACCGTGGAAATCATTATACCCACATTGGCACATTTTGGGCTTTAGACTGTGCATGTATTTAAACTGATGTGCTCCATCACGGTGAGCTCTTTAGAAAACAAAGGGTTCACTTTCATTGTTCGTTTCCTCACCAGGTGCCTGGAACAAAAGCGAGGCAGGAATCAGCATAGCTTAAGGACCAATCACCTTAAAATGTCACACACAAGATAAAAGGAGACTTGGTCTTTTCATCCTGGATGTGCAGTGCTTTTAGTGTTCTGCCAGACAGCGTGTACACACATGCACACACACACATACACACACATCCCTAACCTGTTTACTTCCTGGAAAAAGGATGTAGGATTACACAGAAAACAGAGGGGGAAAAAATACACAACCTGACAAAGAAAAGAATGGGATTTATAGCTGGAGGAAAAATCATCTATGATGCTAAGAGTTTGGCATCAGTATGTGTAACAAGATTTTGGTCAAAAAATTAAATAAATAAATAAAACAGATAATAATAATATTTATAATAATAACCTGTGCAGGTCAATAGCTATGACAAGTTTTGGCTTATAAAGTGGTTGGAGTGTCAGTCTAGATAATTCATGTGATTGCACTGCCTCTTTTTATAGGTCCGGTACAGGCTACGTGATGTAATGGCTCTTTCCCGCTATCCACTTCTAATTCTACAGAAGAACACATTAGTGTAATGTGTAAAAAGTGAATACACTGAGGAATCTGGCAAAGTCAAACAGTGCATGTGATCCTGACCACAACACAGAGACAAGGGAGCGGAAAAAGCCTCAGCTTTCGGTCCACTGAATAATTAAAAGGATGCTTTATTGGTTTATCCTGCCTAACATGCTGTGGACAATGAGAGTGAGCCGTCCCCAGGTGAGACATGGTGGCAGCTGCAAAGCTCAGGTAAATTGGAAAATGATAGCTGCACAGATAATTTAATCCCAGCTTAATTAAAGGGTCTGCAAATGGATGGCTGTGCAAATACAGAAAGAAGTTACAATGCTGCAGGTATACTCCTCATATATGTATGTTATTATCAAAGTATTAATAAGCTTTTCTTATACTATGGATAGGTACAGACTCTGACAATGCCTTTCGTGTTACATTTGGTGTTTTGTCTGTAAAGATGTGTTTGAAGCTGCTGTAACAAATGTAATTTCCTGCAAAGGATTGATAAAGTATCTATCTATCTAAGTAAGCAACATTTACCGGCTGAAGAAGCGCACGTCTCATGACAACATTGTTACTCTTTAATCCTGGGGTGCTGCTTCAGGCATCACACTTTCTCAATCAGGTGCAGATTTTATTTAGCAGCCTTTCACTATGAAATGTCAAGGAAGCATGTGTTCCCAAAATAGCATCAAATAATCTGGCTGCTGCTGAGTGAGTGCATGATGCAAAGTGACTGATGTTGTCCAACCTGATATATCTGTATCTTCTAGGTATCTAACACCTCATAACAGTCATACCTCTCTCTGGCCTCCACCTCCACAGGTTCCTCTGTGCTGTTCTTCACATCCTCCTGGCTGGTGTTGGCATCCTCTTTCCTCGTGGTGCCAGGTGAGGAGCTGCTCTTTGAAGATTCCTCGTTGACCTGAAGACCCTGGATGGTGTTCTGCTGATGGGGCCATGATTGATGGCCTGCTCTGACATAGACAGGTGTGGGCCCTGGCGTTGGTGCCAAGATACTGTGGACAGGGCTGTTAGTCTTCCTTAGTCCTCCCACGCCTCTTTCCCTAGAGTGACTCTTCAGCCGGCCCTGGACTGGCGTCACTCTGTGGTCGAGGCCATCCTGCTGGATGTAGCCTCCCACCCCTCCAACGCCACCACCTCCGCTGCCAGCCGAACCTTGGGATGAATGACTGAACCAGCGCCAGCGGAGCCTAAGGATCTGCTTTACGTCAAAGTCCTTCTTCCCCGACACAGACATCCTCCTCTGGGTTAGGAGACGAAGGCGATGGTACGTTGAGTCCCCAAAAACATGGAGAGCAGAGAAGAGGAGAGCCTTGGTTTCAGTCCTCACTGACTATAATGTACCTCCTCTCTTTGGTTATTGTCTCACTACTATCATGACCAGCCCCCTCCTCCTTCTATTACTCCTCCGTTGTTCTTTTGGTGAAGATGGAAAGCAGTCCTCTGCAGCTTTTGTTCCTGTGCCTGAGACTACTACCCTCCCTCCAACTCTCCCTCTCTCTCTGTCTTTCTCTCCCTTGCTCTCCCTCCTGTGCTGCTGCTGTTTCTGTTTGCTGCTGCTGCTGCTGCTGCTGCTGTGCCGCTGGAGCTGAGTTAATGCACACGCATGATCCACACTCCCTCCCCTTCACTTCCCCTGTTTCGCTCTCTCTCTCTCCCTCTCCCTCTCTGCTTGCCTTTTCTGCACACACACACACACACACACACACACTGAGAGATAGACATGAATACTCTGGAAATAAAATGAGAAAATCTCCCAAGCCCTGCCCAGTCCCCTCTGCTACTGCTCTATGTGTCCCTGTGTGAGTATGTTTGTGAGTGTGTGATAACAGAGCTGCCTGCTCTTGCTGCGAGGGGGAGGTGGGGTATCATGAAGCCAGGATGATGAGGTCACACCTTAATAAAAGTAAATCACTGCTTGCTCAAAGAGGGAAGGAGGAAGACTACTAATTACACTGTACTATCAAGACCATTAGTAGGAGCTTCTTATATATTACATGTGCGTAAACAGAAAAGCAGCTAAACATTAATAACTCTGGGATAAAAATAACCACATCAACACACACACACACACACACTCTTAAAGTCAAGCGAAATGTATATCACACTCATTCACATCTGTGCAGTCGGCTATTCTCACATCAAACAGAATCTCATGGGGGACCGTTTCAGCATATGTAGCCATGCAGAAAAAATATTCTCCTTCAGTCACCGTCTTGAAAGCCCCCTGCGAATACAAGTGAAAAACTACATACTGATGAACCCTCAAGGTCAGTAAGCTGCCTCTTCCCCAGTCTGGGCTTCACAAAGCAGTCTTTTGCATTTCAAAAATAGATCCTGCTTCTGCATAAGCTTAGCGCTGCACCATCGCAGGTAATTGAGATACCACAACTTAACTCACACTTCAAAGGCGAAGAGACAGTGAAACACCGCACAGGTAATGTGGGGACATTTGATCAATGCTGACAACATCCCGAGCATATGAAAAGAGTCGTTTGGTTGTGCGCTGTAGAGCACTGATCATCCCTCATTCACTGTGCAGCGTGTTTTTGCATTCATCTGCTGAAGCCTGAAATCTTTTAACGTGTAGTCAGTTCTCAACAATTTACACAAGTGGGATGTGCAAACTTGATACATTCTGTGCAAAATACACTGAAAATGGTTTTTCTGTGAAGTCAAATCTGTCCAATTCTTTTGCAAAAATGTATAGATTCTAGATTTGTGAATGCCAAAAAAAAGACCACTCTTCACCTGCTTGCTGGTCGTGATATCCAAAAAGACTGAGAACCCCTGCTGTTGGATATTCTGTCAACATTATTTCATCTTAGTGTTTCATGTTCTTCGTTATGAACCAGTTGTCAAAGGAAACTGTTTACACCCACTGGGAAAGAGATACATGGATCTCAAAACAAGTGTGAACCATGAAAGAATCCGGTTGTGATTTGTGGATTTCTACATTGGAATAACTCGATCAGTGTTCTGCACTTTAGCCGTGCTGCTGGCAGTGCCTATGTGTACCAGGATGCATTGTTCACAAACTCTGGCTTCAAACCTATAGAGCAAAGTAAGAGCAAACAGAACAATCTTTGTTTATAAGCAGCTGGCTACCCAGAGGTAAAGACCAAATCCAGTCTAAAATGCCTGTAGTTTAACACTGACTGCTACTTTTGTCAGAAGAACAAATTTTGCTGCAAGAGAACAAGAGAACAAGAACTAGAGATTTCTCTGTCCATAAAGCTCACACTGGGGAATTATGGGAATTGGGAACTGGGAATTATTTCCTCAGTTGACTACATTTACAATCACAACTGATTGGACATCAAACTAAAACATGGTGAATTTTTCCCTTTAACTGTTATTCCTGTGAAATAGAGGAAAACTACTCGCTCATTTCCATCTCCAGAACAAAAGGTGAGAGGAGAACTCAAACTGCTGGATTTCAGTTTTATAAAATCTCTCATCCGCCTCCACTGCCTCCCACTGCAGGCTTGGAGGAGTAGAAGCAAATAGCTATTTTCCATTAGTATCTACCTAAACCATAACTGTCCATGTTATTTAATAGGGATAGGCATTGATCTGACCTTTAAAAGATGCTCAAATGTCTCCCACTCACATGCTGCATGTCGCCTCCTTTCTCTGATTAAAAATAACATGTTTAAAGATGAAGATGCCATTTTTAATCACAAATACTGGTGCAAAACTGACAGAACCATTCTAAGTAAAATACAGCTAAACGGCACCCCCCCTGCTAAATTAGATAAGACTATCACTTTTACTTTTAATCTTTTTGGTGTTCGCACATGCCCAACAACAACACAGTACAAAGAATATTGTGATTAGGGAGACAATGATGTTCACACAACTGTTGGAAAATTAAGAAATGTGCATTATAAAATGTTCATTTCAATGCATTATTCAAAATAAACTTCATGGCAGAAATTTCAGGAGGTTGAAAGACTGCATAAAGTGTGTGGATCATCATTTGTTTATATCTAAGTGTTTATGCTAATGATACGAATGAGCTTCAAACATTATTTTCACAGTCAAGAGCCAAAATACTGAATTATTAATACAAGCTTTTTCTGCATTGAAAAATATTTTCATTGTATTATGTTATTTTGGAGCCTGAAAGGATCAGTGTAGTGTAACTGGTCCCTACTGAGGATTCTGATTAATGAAAGAGTTCACACACAGCCTTTGAGAATGCTGACTACAGTGCCTGCTCAGTTACCCTGGGGTTTCCTTTGTCTAAAAAAGGCCTTCAGCTTTTGACATGTAAAATTTCATCACAGAGATAGTGATCCATTCAGTGTCTTAACTGCAGCATTTTTAAATGCACAGTACAGTTGATTGATTACAGATTTCATTGTGTTCCACAAATTTAACTGGTGAGATAATCAGTGTCATTGAGTGTGATTAAACATGCGATACATTTTGTTTACATGTACATTAAAAAAATAAAAAATAAACTGTGTTGTTACAAACCCCAGTCCGCTGTTGTACACCAATATAAGACACTAAAGGCATACAAATGTAATTAATAATTCAATTGAACTAAGGAATAAGGAATACCCAGATTCCACCTAACTAAACAATCTAACCGTGTAGTTTAGTGGTATCATAATAATCCCTCAGTTCTACAATTTTTCTGGCACAGTAGCCTAATTAATCTCTAAATGTCAGTATGATCACAGGTAGCATTGGTTGTGTATGTAAACTGATGCACTGAGCACTCAGTCAGGCTTTAACATCCCCTCAGTTTTATTTAGTGCATAGAAAATTCTTCCCTTGTCTCACATTTTTCAATCACATCACATTTATTTTATTTCAGAAGG
>JAQFJA010000026.1:13745824-13756116 GCA_029874485.1 Naso brachycentron | reverse complement strand
CTATAAATCTTTTTATTTAGTTTATTTGGCAGAATGCACACAAAAGAAAAGACCAAAAGATTCATGCTTTATCTCCATGAATTTTCTATCAATACAGATTTTGTTTGCTAACAACTTACATCAAAAAGCAACTTTTTCTTTGTGACATACTTTTTACGTAATCATAATGTGTGTGTACAAAGAGAGTGAGACAGGAAGGAAGGAAATAAAATACAAAGGATCATAAACCAGGGAAGTACGAAAAAGTCACATATTAAAGAACCAAAAAATGCTTAAAACAAATCAAGCAAATGTGTATTCTTGGTGAATGGTATAAAATTTAAGGGCAAACATTTTTTTTTAAATGAACAGAAATGTACTGAGGAGTTAATGTTTCCAAACATTGATTGTCTTTGCAGTTATGGTATATACAGCACCATCACTCTTTACAATGTGTTACAAAGGGCCAGTTCTATGTTGTGTAGATATTTTTCAGCATTGATTATATAATATCAAAGCTTGACAACAGAATGATTTCAGACATTAAAAACAGGTAACTTTTTATGTTTGTGCTTGGATTTCCTTTAAAATAACTACTGTAACTGTGTGTGTGTGTGTGTGTGTGTGTGTGTGTGTGTGTATGTGTGTGTATGTGTGTGTGCAATAGACCCCTGGATACAAATATACCACACCCATTCATTAACAACATTTGTTTAATAGAATAAAATACAAACTGGTAAATCCCCTGTAATAAACTGTTGGTGAAACATTGGTGAAGCGGCATATGTTCAATAAATCTGGACTATGTACAAAACCACAATATTTATTATTACATTACAAATTAATCTTATTTACAGTCTGAAGATTTTAAACAATCTCATGCACTCTGGTCTAATCACTGAATAAAAGGAATTACTTGAAGTTAACAACATTTGAGATGACTATGTATGTCCCTATAGATTTTAAAGAACTTCAATTTGAGCAATTTTCCGTATTAGGAGAGGGTATATGGGTGTACATGAGAGAGTTTAACGTGCTCATAATGTATCATTTTTTGGGTGAAACAGATAGTTCAAGTCTTGGGAACCTAAAACCACCTCTTGAACCACTGTCACTGCTGGAAGATGAAGACAATCTTGATTTTTTAGAGGGTAGAGACACACCTGCACCTTCTTCCACTCCTGCTTCACTTTCCTCACCAAGTGTCACTTCGTATGAGCCCTTTGACTTTGAACCAAAACCTCCAAAGGTGCCAAACTTCAACTTGCCTTTCTTTCCTTTAGCCTTGCTTCCCCCTAGATCTAATGAAATGTCACCACCCTCAGCTTCTAAGTGAGCTGAAGGAGAACTAACTGCAAGCCCCCCTTCATCACTCAGAGAAGAAGATCGATGCCTTGATTTCTTAAAGAGATCCAGTGAGGCAGACTTGCCCTTTGTCGACAGTCCAGAATCACCCTCTGTTCCTAATTTCCCACCCATCAGTTTACCAGTTTGTAAACTTAGGTCTTCAGAGCTCATACCACCTCCACTTGCACCCAATTCTACCTCTGGTCCTCGAAGGTCACCTGCACTACTGCCTTTTGCTTTTGATTTACCAAACAATTTTGGCATCTTTACCTTTACTTTTCCTTCACTGTGCCTCAGTTCTGGACTGGGAACCTCAATATTTTGTGAACTGACTTGACAACTAAGAGAGGGAGACTGTATGTTTATACCTCCACTGGCTGCAGGTTCTGATTCAGCACTTCCTCCACCTTGCTGCCCTTCCAACCGAGGCAATGCAATACCAAACTTTGGTATCTTCATTTTGGGAAACGTTACAGTACCCTCTGGGTATTGAAGTCCACCACTTGCACTGCCCTCTGATACACTTGCGTCAATCTCTGCATCACCTTTCACGTTAATTTTTTGGCCTTTAAGACCGACAGACATGGTTGTCTCTGCTTGTCTGTTTAGATTTGAATCAATATCAGGAGAAGATATGCTAAAATTTTGCATTGTAGGAGTCTTCAATTTCACATCAGACCCTTCCAAACTAACATTTGGACTGTCAGTGGTGGTGTTCAAGCTAGCAGATGGCAAGTCTGTACTGGAAGATTTCGATCCCACTGATAAAGATCCATCACCTTTCATTTTTGGTGATTTGATATCTAATTCCACATCAGGAAAATGAAGCTTACCAAAAAGTGTCTTCTTTACCTTTGTTCCTTTGACATTTATATTGGGTGTGTCTACATCCAGGTTCATGTCAGTTGTTTGAATGTCAACATTAGGTTTCTTTGCCTTTCCTTTGACATTAGGAAGCTTAAATTTGCCCTTTTTTCCCTTTACATTTATGTCAATATCAGGGGCATGAAGACTTGCTTCAGTATCTGGAAGAGTGATTTCGCTTTTAGAGCCCTTTGCTCCCACACTAAACATTGGTGTCTTAACTGTAGATACAGGTCCCTCCACTTCAGGGGATTTCAATTCAAACTTGGGACCTTTAAACTTAGGAAATGTAACACCTGTCTTTGCAGGATCAAAAGACACTCCAGGACCTTTGATGTCAACATCAGATGTCTTGATGTCTCCCTTTATCTTTGGTATTGATGCATCCATGTCACTTTGGATGTTGGGACCTGTTAAATTAAAATCTGCATCTGGCATGGAAACTTTTGGTCCTGTGATCTTTGGCATCTTGAATTTGGGTCCCTTGATCTTCCCACTTGGACTCTCAATGTCAACATCTGGTCCTTCGATGTCTAAATCTGGTGCTTCAACATCAATATTTGCCTTTGGAAGATTAATGTCAACATCTGGACCTTGAACCTTTGGCCTGTTGAAGCCAAATGATGGCATTTTGATTTTTGGCATTTCAAACCCACCTTTTGGCCCTTTGATATCAACATCTGGGCCTTCAATGTCAACCTCAGGTGACTTAATCTCCCCTTCAACTTTTGGAACAGACACGTCCAAATCACCTTTAAGTTTGGGACCTTTGAGACTGAAATCCATGTTTGGCATGGAGATTTTCGGTCCAGATATTTTCGGCATGCTAAATTTGGGTCCTTTGAGATTTGCATCTGGTCCTTCAATGTCAACATCTGGGCCTTCAATGTCAACCTCAGGTGCTTTAATCTCCCCCTCAACTTTTGGAACAGACACATCCAAATCACCTTTGAGTTTGGGACCCCTGAGATTAAAATCCATGTTCGGCATGGAGATTTTTGGTCCAGACATTTTCGGCATGCTAAATTTGGGTCCTTTGAGATTGGCATCTGGTCCTTCAAGGTCAAAATCTGGGGCTTTTATGTCAACCTCAGGTGCTTTCACATCGATGTTTGCTTTTGGAAGGTTTATGTCAACATCTGGACCCTCCACCTTTGGACCACTGAATCCAAATGATGGCATTGAAATTTTTGGCATTTGAAATCCACCCTTTGGCCCTTTGATATCAACATCTGGGCCTTCAATGTCAACTTCCGGTGCTTTTATGTCTCCTTCAATCTTTGGAACTGACACATCCACATCACCTTTGAGTTTGGGACCTTTGAGATGAAAATCCATGTTTGGTGTCGAGATTTTCGGTCCAGAAATTCTTGGCATGCTAAATTTGGGTCCCTTGAGATTTGCCTCTGGTCCTTCAATATCAACATCTGGTCCTTTGATGTCTAAATCAGGAGCTTTTGCATCAATGTTCGCTTTGGGAAGGTTTATGTCCACATCTGGACCTTCCACCTTTGCACTGCCAAATCCAGGTGATGGCAATTTGATTTTTGGCATGTCAACACCACTCTTTGGCCCTTTGATATCAACCTTGGGGCCTTCAATGTCAACTTCTGGTGCTTTAATCTCCCCTTTAATTTTTGGAACAGACACGTCAACATCACCTTTGACTTTGGGACCCTTGAAATCGAAATCCACATCTGGCATGGAGATTTTTGGCCCAGAAATCTTTGGCGTACTAAATTTGGGTCCTTTGAGATTTGCATCTGGTCCTTCAGTGTCAACATCTGGTCCTTTTAAGTCAATGTCAGGACCTTTAACATCAATTTTTGCTTGGGGTAGACTCATGTCAACATCTGGGCCTTCCACCCTTGTACTGCCGAATCCAAAACGTGGCATTTTGATTTTTGGCATTTTAATTCCACCCTTAGGATCTTTGATATCAGCATCTGGGCCTTCAATGTCAGCTTCTGGTGCTTTAATCTCCCCTTCAACTTTTGGAACAGACACATCCACATCACCTTTGAGTTTGGGTCCCCTGAGATTGATATCCATGTTTGGCATAGAGATTTTCGGTCCAGACATTTTCGGCATGCTAAATTTGGGTCCTTTGAGATTGGCATCTGGTCCTTCAATATCAACATCTGGGCCTTTTATGTCAACCTCAGGTGCTTTCACATCGATGTTTGCTTTCGGAAGGTTTACATCAACATCTGGACCTTTCATCTGTGGACCACTGAATCCAAATGATGGCATTGTAATTTTTGGCATTTGAAATCCACCCTTTGGCCCTTTGATATCAACATCTGGGCCTTCAATGTCAACTTCAGGTGCTTTTATGTCTCCTTCAATCTTGGGACCTGACACATCCACATCACCTTTGAGTTTGGGACCTTTGAGATTGAAATCCACATCTGGCATGGAAACTTTTGGTCCTGAGAGCGATGGCATCTTGAATTTTGGTCCCCTGATCTTCCCACTTGGACTCTCAATGTCAACATCTGGTCCTTTGATGTCTAATTCAGGAGCTTTCACATCAATGTTTGCTTTGGGAAGGTTTATATCCATTTCTGGACCTTTCACTTTTGGCATGTCAACACCACCTTTTGGCCCTTTAATATCAACCTCCGGGCCTACAATATCAGCTTTGGGTGCTTTAATTTCCCCTTCTATTTTTGGAGTAGACACATCCACATCACCTTTGAGTTTAGGACCTTTGAGATTCAAATCCATTTTTGGCATGGAGATTTTCGGTCCAGAAATCTTAGGCATACTAAATTTGGGTCCTTTGAGATTTGCATCTGGTCCTTTAATATCGACATCTTGTCCTTGTAAGTCAATATCAGGTGATTTCACATCAATTTTTGCTTGGGGAAGACTGATGTCAACATCTGGACATTCCACCTTTGGACCTTTGAAGCCAAATGATTGCATTTTGATTTTAGGCATTTGAAATTCTCCTTTGTGGCCCTCAACGTCAACATTTGGTTCTTCAATATCAACCTTGGGAGCATTTTTATCTCCTTTAACCTTTCGAAGCGACACATCCACATCGGTCTCAATTTTCGGACCTTTTAGATTGATGTCAATTTCAGGAATTTCAGGTCCTTTTATGGTTGGTATCTTGACTTTGGTTACTTTTGTTTTTGCATCAGGGCCTTCAGTGTCAGGGTTAATATCAACATCTTGTCCTTCCAAATTTGGACCTCCAAAGCCAAATGATGACATTTTGATTTTTGTAACTTTAACTCCTGCTTTGTCAACCTCAATGCCAACATCTTGTCTTTCAATGTCCACTTCAGGAGCTTTTGGAAGGTTGAGATCCACATCTGAATTCTTGGCTTTTGGAGCCAATGATGGCATTTCAATACCACCGTTTGTCTTTTTCACACCAATTTGTGAAGTGTGAATTTCAGGGGCAGTTATGTCTTTGTTAATCTTTGGGATAGATATCACTGCGTCACCTTTAAGTTTCGTATCTTTCAGGCCAATGGATGGCAGTGTAGATTTTTGTTTTTTGAATCCAGCTTCAGGTGGCTTAATGTCAATATCCACTGCGGGAGCTTTTATGTCCACATTTGGGCTTTCAACATTAACTTCTGATGCTTTAAAGTCAATCTTTGGTGCCTTGACATCGATTTCAGGAGTTGTTACTTTTATATCAACCTCTTGTTTTGTTGTGTGTCCTTCTATCTTTGGAACTGACACATCCACCTTTTCTTTTGTCTTGCTTCCAGTCAATGAAATTTTGCTTGGTGCCAAGGAATATTCGGAGTTAACATTGCCTAATGTAATGGCTGATCCCTCTATCCTGCCACCACTCAGTTTAGTGTCGATACCTGTAGAACTTCCCCCAAGTCTGACATTAGACATCGTAACACTACCCAATTCCTTTGCCTCTGGATGACTAATGGTACTTTCAGCAACCATTACATTTGTCCTCTCAACTGTGTCAACATTTCCTTCCTGTGTTTTATCCATGTATGAAGTCGAAATCTGCATGCTTTTGCCTGGTAAAGCTAGACTAACTGACCCTCTCTCTTCATCGGCAGAGCCTACTTCTGCAACTCCCAACCCTCCTATTGTGATATGTCTACTGCCAGTGTTTGTGCTGTCACTTTGTGTCGTGTTTGTTCCAGACACCTGAAAACTTCCATCCTCTTGCTCTCTACTGCTTCTAGAGATTTCAAAACCTCTCTGGCTTGTACCTCCAAAATCTGGCCCCTTGAATCTGAGACCTGTACTTCTCTCTTTTTCTCCCTCTCTTGTAATTGTTGAGGTCTGAACTCCGCCACTTCCCCAGCGTGTCTCTGTGGAGCTAACTTGTGAACCAGTGTAAGAGACATTGCCTGACTCAAAAACTCCCTCTTCTGCTCCATCTTTACCTGAAGTGCTGCCAAGTGAGATTCTGATACGAGGAGACCCATCCCCAGATTCGTGCCTTAGCCCCTTAAACTCTGGACTAGAAAGTTCAAGTTGCTCATTTATGCCACTTGGCATATCCACAGTGTAGGTTGTGATGCGTCGCGTAATTGTAGTTATTGTGCTGCCATCACTGCTTGTGCTGCTATGCCGCTCTGTGCGAACATCCACTCCCTCTGCAAGGTCTTCAGACTTCAGCCTTGGTTTAATCTTTTTTGTGTATATTCTCTTATAGTCCTCGTCATCTCCACTCTGGGAATGGGAAAGGACAAAAGACATACAAAATAAAAATATTATCATACTCAGGAGCTGTCATGCAAGCAAATCAATGGTCATATAATTTAGAAAATTAAAAACAAATTACAAGGATGATGTCAGGATTAGAACCTCCAAACCGAGTCTTCCCTTCCCATGTCAAGGTGCCCATTGGTGAACGACATGGTGTGCTCAAGGGCGAGCGACCAGGGGATTTGTCTCCTTTGTTTTGCAGTTTCAGTCCAACCTTGTGGCGGTTTAATGTCTTTAGTAGCTCAGCTGTTTCCTCTGAGCTCATGTTATCAAAGTAGACGGTGGCACCTACAATCTGGTCACCTATGAATTGAGTGGAGAGAACAGCAAAAAAAACCCCAAAAACAACAACTTAAGAACACTTGAGATTAGTCATCATGTAGGTGGGGTATACTGTATCTTACTTTACACTTGATGATCTGATAAAAAATGAATTTGGTACCTTCATACACTTTTCCAGAGCGGGCTGCAGGAGACTCTCCTTTCACCTCCTTAACAAAGATCTCTCCTCCACTTGTCTGTTCAATGGTGAGACCAGTTTTGTCTGGACCCTCCCAATCTGGAAAGAGCACCTCCCTGGTATCCTCCTCTTCTGCCATCTGTAAAAATAACCACACAAATAAAGGTTTAAGGAGAAAACTTAGTATGTGATTTTGCACCAAAATATACAGCATGAAAAATAAAACAGTAAATGGGATTTTTATGTGACTTAAACATTAAACAATACCTTGTTCTTGCTTTTCTTTATTATGCCCCAATGTGATGAAAAACTCTTGTCTTGGTTTTCCTGAATAAAAGATAATAATAGCCATTATGACATAAACATGACCAAAAATACACTATATTATTGAAAATAAAATGTTCTTTTTCCTCCAAAACACAAATCAAACATCTGATCATAAAATAAACAGTTATCAAACCCTAATCCTCTGTATGAACACTAGATGGCGTTAAAACCCTTTCAGACAAAATACCCTCTTCACCTCACAATCACTCTCTCCTGGTTGCTGTGTTTTGGAAATTTGACTGAAGTCAGACCACACCCTGCCCTGAGGAAAGCAGCCCAATCCTGTGCCTACACCCCTGATCCAATGTCAATGGAGAGAACAATGCTCACTAAAGTTTTGTAAGGTTTTGCCATATAAAAACACACACGGAGGTGCAGAAATGCACAGTAACACATACACGAACAAGTTACCATAAAGCTTTCTCTTTAACAGAAATGCGTATCCATGAACAGTAGAACTAATGCAAGTGCACATTTTCTCCCACACAGTACAGATCAAACTTCTTTTTATGTTCATTAGTGACAGCTATTTGTCATATTGTATTCATGACTACTGCCGCATTAGTCCGTCATCTTTAAGGTTTAGTCAGCAATTCAAATGCACATATCATATCACTTATATGGTATTTTCCAAAGAGAACACATAGATAATACAGTCATATTTGATTAATTAACTAGTAATAAGGCAAAAGTACAGGTAGCAAGGTGGTAGGGTAGACAGAGTATTAAACTAAGACAGAACAAATGCTACAAACCAAAATCAGAACCCAATACTAAGAGTAAGGAAGTAGCCTACGATTAATTAATAAAAATACATATGTCTAACATAAAATACTGAAGCATTAACATAATTAGTCATAATAATACCAAATCTTTTTCAATATGGAAACACTGATACAATTCACTATGTATTTTTTCTGCTCAGATCAAGCCAGTTTATATACATACTTAGCTTTTCAATGAATGTCTATCTTTATGTGCACTGAAAGTAAATACATTTGCAACCATCCTAAAGATATGTTTGTTTGCATCATTCTCAGTCTTGTATATTCAAATATGCTGAGTAGTCCTACACACTCTCTTCTTTAAAACAGGCAACCCATTGTTTCATTATTATCAAATTCTCCACAACCCACTCCTTCAATCACACAAAGCAGTCAGCATGTATTTCTAGCTAGTAAGCCATGGTTTGTTGGGGTCAGTAAAAACATTAATTCTCCCAAGAATCTCAATTCTTAACTTTCTCAACTCAGTTCAGCGATATCAGAAATTAACTTTCTAAATGTTAGTCAATTAAGTGATGTTGATGGAACAAAAAGGGCAGGACTCAACTGCGAGGGCAGTGCAGCACTGAGATGATCTACAGCGCTCACACAGAAGACCTATGTTGCAACTCTCAACATTGTCATCTTCAAAAAGGCACCTACTCTATTTTTTGATTAAATGATTAAAGGTAGAGTCAGTAGCATTCCTTTGTTGCCGTTTGTCAACACAACATTCAAATTGTGCCCCTCCTCAACGTACAAGAAGTATCGTAATGCAGCGTGTACTACGTGTACTGCTATACTGCTTACCTAACGTTACACAGCAAGCTACATAGGAATATTACATTTGTTTAATGGAGAAGTCGACAATTTAGCAAGCCAACAAGCTAACCGCCTATGTTTAGCACCAACCTGTCAATCTCATACTAGCCCAACTCTGCATCACTCTTCCCAGCTTCTCTTTCAGTGCTCCAAAATGGCTGAAAGCCAAACCGAGACTTACTCTCGCTGTGGAACAAGTTTTATCCGCTTGCTCACTAGGGCTATATTTTCTTTTCTTTGCGCTTCGTCCACATTCGTAACTGTCTCTAGTCTGGACTGCATCCAGTCGCTGTACTCTGTGGTGCTCTCAGCCTCACCTGTGCACTGTCATTGGCTGGGGGAAACACACCCCCTCCCCACCCAGTCTCGTCTCAAGTCAGCCAAAACGTTAAAATACATGCAGAAGGCTGTACGTCTCCATACACGGTCACCACCTCACATATATAGATGCACAGAGGTGATGATTGAGCAGCACTACTTTTGTATATGTCAGTATTTTAATTATTAGTAAAATCCGACTGACTCCACCTTTAAGTAAATACCATCATTTTAATCACAAACAAGAAGTTGCTGTAAACTTTATGCATCATCAATCAGAGACTAAAGTCAGAAAGCTGAGCAACAATCAGCTTACAGCATACAGAACGTATTAGTTGTATGCATACAGCAGGAGACTTTTTTTTACATTAAATGCATTTAGGAAAGTGACTCAGATATGCACACTTGAGGTCAATTCATTGATCAAAGCACCATCATTGTCAGACTACCTTCTCTATCATCTGCATGACAGCCATTATGACATTTAATGATTCATGCTCTTTTGCACTTGATATACAATTATTTTCTTTTATTTGTGTGGTCTGTTTTCATTCATTTGGCTTGTCTGGATCAATCTTTTTGTCACTGAGGACATAGGGTCCTTTTGTTGAGATAATGCTTAAAAAGCGGTGGGCATTTATTTTACATATGTTGCAACAATAAATGAGATAAGACACCTCATAAGAAATTACTTTAACTAGCTG
>JAQFJA010000026.1:13707269-13718137 GCA_029874485.1 Naso brachycentron | reverse complement strand
AGTCGTCGAACATCAGAGGGAAAACCAACAGGCATTTGCTCTGCAAAATACGACCCGATTTTACTGAAATTGCTGTCTCGTGCAATGTATTAACGTGCATCGTTAAGTTTCATTTTTCGAAGCAGTGGGTCGCAGTCAAAGTTACATAGTGTTGCTTTAAGCACAACAAACCTTTTGGAGAAAACATTTTAATGGAACACAAACTTTTCAAAAATCAGTAAAAACAGCAAAAGCTTTGGTTTAAACCATTTTCAGCATGGAAAAAAACCTGGACTCGTGTCAAAGTAGTTGGGTTAAACTGCACAGCTTAATCACATATTGTTTTAGAAACTTCAGCGAACAGTTCAGAATTCTGTGAAAAGCAAGTACATGTCTAATTTCATCCTTTAAATTACATGTTGCTGCCACCAGCCACATGCTTAACATGTGTGCCTTCTGATCTCTCAGTTGGTGACTCACCATCAAACTGGGCCATCTTTTCACACAGCTTAACCTCTCCAAGGACAGTCTTGAACTGGAGCTGGTTGACACACGTGACAAACCAGCGTGTCACGTTGGTGTAAGGCTGACGGAAGGAAGGCTCAAGGACCTACAAGGAGGAAGCGGCATGAGGATCTTCTACAGAGCATCACGACTCAAATGTCATTAGCGTGTTTCTCCAAGAAGTGTCAAAATTAATATTACAAACCTGTTTGTAGAGCCACAGCATGGAGCAGGCCACAGTGATATCAGCAAGGCTAACCCTCTCTCCCACCAGGAAGGTACGGGTGTTCAAGTGCTGGTTCAGCACTGTAAGGACCCTCTTCACATCCTCCTTGGCTTGCTCTGTGGCCTGAAAATATGCAGACAGAAGAATGACTCTGCAGAGTTGAACAATACAAATACACTCTAAAGAAGTGCAAAGTCTCAATTACAGGGTGCTGCACCAACCTTCAACCACAGCTGCCAAATAATAATTTAAGTCTTAAGCTTGACCAGAAAATGCTGAGCTACAAACCTGCTTATTGAACTGCATGATTCCCAGAGTGGGGAAGACCCATGCGCTGGCTGGAGGGATGATCTCTGAGTCAGCGAAGCTCACCCACTGCAGTACCTGGGCTGCATCCTGGGGAGTGGCACCACGCAGAGCATCATTGCTCACTGTAAGAAGAATGAAAAATGTTTCTTTTGTGCAATAATCAAGAAGTCTTCAGCAAGAACTTTACACTACTTTATAATCTGTATGCTCATCACACAATTTCGGTTTGAAGCATTTACTACTGTGTTTAAGAACAAATGTGTTCCATTAAAATGATGCACAAAGTGGGTATTAGTGCAGAAAAGTGCAAAAGTCACTGCCACGAGTGCAATGAAGACCTCAAACATTAAACTTGTTCATCAGGTATAACCAATACCAGTCACATGTCATATAGCGTGCAGAGACGTATGTACACCAAATACTTTTGTTTGTCTAACCGACACACCTACACCAAATAGAACCACACTTTTTTCATAAAGAATGATCCAAAGACTGACTATTACTTTACAATAATGGTTTACTGATGGCCAAAGAAAAGATCCAAACTACCACACCTGTAGAGTAGTTTTTGTTTGTTTGTTTTTTTACTGTGCCCATAGCATGAACCAGCCTTTCACTCACTGACACAGAGATGACTGGGATGAATATGGACGTAATCTTCTCTTTCCCTGTCAGATTAAGACTTGATGCCATGACTGACACTGCCTTGCCCAATGACAGGGGAGTCATTTGTTTTCACTAGAGAGGGGTGACTCCTGATTGACAGCACAACACAAGTATCTATAAAGATCGTTTTCTCTACCTACTAACTTTAAATTTATGATGCATAAGACACCTGATTTAACAATTTAATTAGGAAATGTGAGACTTACAGTAGTGAGCAATGGCATTACTCTCAAACAGACAGAAGCCGTCATCTCCCTGGTAGGCAGGTACCTATGAACAATGGAATTTTAAGAACAGTTCCCAACATGTAGCATGTTTTAAATCGTACAGGCAAGCAGTGCATGATAGAACATGATGGCATGGTCAAACCAGTTTCTGCTCTATTTAATGTCATCCAATTACTGGTTAATGGCCTACACTATATTACTATTACTACTACACCACATTCACTGGACACCATACAAGAGCAACTAGGAAAAAAAAATGCATTTAAGCAAAGCACAGCTGCACAACTGAAACGATCCCATGCAAGCACCGACACTTACCTTGCCCAGAGGGAAGTTGTTAAGAAAGGCTGGGGTACGGTTCGTCTGCCCAAAGGTGAAAGCAGGGGGGTTGCTGGCGACTTTGAGGCGAGCACCACTGTACTGGGCTGCAATCTGGGCCTTGAATGCCCGCCAGTTCTCTGGGTACGTGTACAGAGTCTAGAAAAAGGAGACAACACTGTAATTATTTATCAAAAAACCAACTGTAACTCACTGAAAAATACATGTATCGCATTTTTATTAAGTAAATGAAAATTCGTCAACCTGAGAGTGTTGAGGCAGTTTTCACTAAGGTAAACAATCCTGCAACTGACAATGGTACAGCTTAAGGTCATTAATTATTAAGTATCTGGGATGAACATTTGTGGTTTATCAGATCCAGAAATCCAACATTAGTGAGGCAACCTAAATTTTGTGCTGATCTTGACACATATCAGGATGCTCTGCCATCTGGAATGGTCTGGGCAGGAATAGGTGCAGCGTTAAAGTAGGTAGAGAGATTTCAAGTAATACTGCCACCAACTATGACACATTGCACCCTGATTACCAGCTTTTATGCGGTTATCTTCACGTGGCTCTCAGCTTCCTTTCCATGCTAGCTAGTGTTAGCTAGCACTGTTACCTAAACTGATAGTTTGGTCTTGATTTATATTGCGTCAGATGGGTCAAATACGAGTCAGCTGAAGACTAGGCAAAGTATTTACACGCATCGAAGTTAAATCATTCATTGTTAGAATGAGGACTTTCCATAGCTCTGAATCAGCTACAGTAACGTGGCACAAACCTGGCCCAGGTCAGGGGCGTCATTTGCTACAAACGCTACGTCAGGATAGCAAGAAGCTAACCTCAGTTAGAATGAACCCTGAATGAAATTCTTCATAAATAAACCCAATAATAGCAACCCAACAGACCGAGGCCACAGTTTCTTAGTAATAATGCTTTGTAAGAGAGCAGATGAGGCTGATATTTGGCGGATTGCACCAGTAAAGTTGAAAGAAAGCGCCATGTACAGGCTGTCTCTCCATCTTACTCACCCCTGCCGCCATCTTCAGGACGAGAGAAAGGAAGAACGTGGGCGCGCTGACGTATTTACGGCCACAAGTCGTGCGCGCCCTACGAAGTTCCGCGTTCACGTTTCGCTTCATTTTTTGTGACGACAAGGTGATGCTCTCCCATTTAAAACACCTGATATGATGTAAAAATGACTATTAACAATAAATATTATACAGTGGCAGCTGCATATGAAGTCTTTTTACACATAAATGGACTCTAAAGCTCTGTAACATCCTGTGACATTTAAAACAGAAAGACACAACAATGTAACAAATAAAATATTTTATTACAGTCCAAGTACAAAACACAGAAAACTCTAATTTAAAGTAAAAGTGGAAATTATGAGTTATTCACAAAAGAAACTGCAAATAATAATATGAATTAGTTCTGTAATGTAAAGCAACTTGCTGTCAATTTTTGCATGTACTTTCCTTGCTAGATTTTATTTGAATCTTATACAAGCACCTGTAACAACCTGGTAATGTTGGCTGTACAGCATAAAATGTCACAACTATATTGCTTCACTGCCTGTCACTTATAAATCAGGAAAATACCCATTTTAACAAAGGAATAACAAGACTACTACATAAAATGTCCCAAGTGAAATAAGCTCCTTCTGGGCCAAATCAGCTCACAAGACCTGTAAATATAAAACAGAAGGTAAGTTCAAGGATTGATCCCGACGTCAAAACAGATAAAACATTTGGTAACACTTTCTGTGAAGCCTGTCTCTATAATGTATGGCAACGCATTCTGAACACATGTAACACATTACAAACACACTTAAAACATTTTTAGAACTCAATCAGCTCATACACATTTCAGCCAAAATGACCCCACAGCAACAGTAACCACGATGAAGAATAAAAAAAATTTTAAAAAGTTTGAATCATCAAATCACTCCTTTATTGTGTACAATCCTGTGACATTAAAAAGTCCATGTGAGGCATTTTATTAATTGTAACTCATCTAACCTACAGGTCTGAAATAGGCTTGGGCAACGGGACGAATATAACGCCATTCAGTGATTGGATGAGCCATTGATGATGTCTTGTTTTTACTGGCTGATATTTTGCATTAATATTGTTTTATGTGTATTTTTGTATTTTTATTTAGCAGTTGTAATGGTATGCCTCTTCGAGAATTGAACTCTGCAAATAGCCTATTTAAAAATACAAAGCATGCACAATGTAATGATCTGCCATGGGCTGACATTACTCCGGAGAGGGGCTCGGCACATTAAATATGGCGCTATTTGTGTAAATGTTTAACACTACTTTTACAATGTCCACTGCCAGCTTCTCCATCGGAGGAGTAACTCCAGGAGATTCTCTTGGCAGGAGCTGACATGGACAGCAGCTCTCCTAAGCGCTCACAACTCTCGATGTCCTCACATAATTCCTCTTCGACTGCCCGCAGCAACTCCGTGTCAGATGCTCGTATAACTCTAATGTTACGTCCTGGTAAAAACATTCTGTCATTTTATCCGGTGTCCACGTAACGTTAACATTACTTCATTAGCTGGTAAGCTAGCTGCAGCTAATGGCTGATAATAATCTTGTAGCGCGTTGGGTGATGTAGATGCGGGTTTCTTCCCAGAGTTCTTTGCGTGTGTTCATTTATGGTCATTTATGTTGAATCTAATGTGTTCTGATTGATCAAGAGTTCATCATGTGTTTAGTTAAGTTCATGTGTTCTTGTTTTGTTTAAATTAATCTCTTTTATTTCTACAACATGACTGAGAGTGGTAGCGTGACTGATGACTTCCCTTCTGTTCTATGTTCCAATACATGTGGAAGCTGTAGAGTAATTTTACCGGACATTGTCCTTCTTGCGTGAATATATCACTCATCGCCAAAATGAGGTGTGATGACACCCGATGGGAGTTTTATGTCACCCAACCCTAATCTGCAGCCTATATGAAAATACTCTGTAACACTCACCCAGATAATCATCCATGAGAGACCCAATAGCAAACTGAAATCCAAGAGAAAAGTTTGTTTTAAAAATACTGTAAAGTAACATACAGTGCATCACTACCATACATACTGTGTACCATTAATATTACAGTGACATACCCTCTGTTGTTATGTTTGCCAATTGCACTATAGGCCTTATTATTTAAAAAGGGAGAAAGTAAAGACTTACAATGTCGTTCTTGTCCACTCTCGTTCCAACAATCTTAAGTCGGATCTCGTCATCTTGCTGAATTACAATGTCCTTGAAAAAAACAGAGAAGAAAACTTTGTTATATGCAAGACTCAGCGCCAGTAGAATGACAGGAGGAAAACAGCAGGATGCAGTGATGTAACTACTCTGCAGAATTTATGATGGCATATTTTAGGCTCCAGGCTTGCATTCTTGCACTTGTAAAAAGTATCTTCTTTAACACCACACACTATGATTGCCAAGATTTTTACATGTACTTATTTAATTTTAAGTTGTCAAATATAAAGCGAAGAAACTATTGCGTGAAAATTAATTTGAACACTTTTATGTAATACTGTGATTTCTTTTAAGCCTTAGCTGGTAATAAGGGATAATAATGAGTATTCTTACCTCATCAACTGTTTTGTAACAAGGAGGATTAGAGTTGGGGTCAAACTCCATCTCTGAAGGAATGGACTGCAAAAACAAAATTTCTTGTTAAGATAATATGAATGGAAAAGCATATAACAGCTAACAACTTTTGATGTGAAGCAGACTTACATGGCGAGAGATGAAGCAAGACATGGGACCAATTTCTGTGAACAGTCCAACCTGCAAGAAACAGAGAAAAACATAGTTTAGATAATGGACAAAAACGTAATTATCAGTTATTCATATTAAACACATCAACCACAACAAGAGGCATAAATAAGGTAAAAAGATGTGCGCCTCAACGGTAGCTAATAATAATATATAACAGGGTATAACAGGGAAGGGTGACAGGGTGACATGCTGTAGAGACAGACTCCAGAGGGGCTTAATATATCAGATTTCATATGTCATCATGTAACACTCACCTTGTTAACCTGTGTGACCACAGCATCCACCACCTCCCCTTTAAATGGACGGAACACAATGGCCTTGTACTTTACTGGATAGAGGACAAACCCTCTACCTGGCTGGATTACACCTGCACCGATGTTGTCAATGGTGGTGACTGCAATGACAAAGCCATACCTGCAGAGGTAACATAGATAAATGTTAAGCCTTTTCATGCAGGTCTAAAATATTAAAATATGTATAAAATTTTAAAGCAAAATTGTAGAATTTTTGTTACGCATGTTGACAGTGTGTGGCTTACAGGGCAAAACAAATATTGGCCCTGGTCTGTTGCCATTGGCTTTCTAGTGTTTCATAATGCCAAGTCAAAACCCATAACCGTAAGACACAAGCATTGTTTTCCATAAGCCATAGGTCCAAAAGATGTAAAATTATTAAAGTTAAACTCTTTTTAATAAACATATAACACCTTTACTTCTCAAACAGCCCATACAATCTTAAGGAAAATCATACCTTTTTTTCTCAGTTTACTTAATAGTCTATCATATTAGAAAGAGAGAGAGAACCTAATTTTTTTCTACTTCCTCTTCCTCTAAATGTGTGTACACGTTTGGTAAACATGAGGTTCCCTGAACTTAAGCAACATCAGAATGGCAGGTTAACTTACGTAACCAGTCAAATTATAGCCCCTTTATTTAACTTGACCAAGTTACTTAATGAAATTGCACATAATTTAATTTCTTTCAGTCACTCACTTGCCGGTGCAAGTACCCTCTACTTCTGTGAAGAGCTTCTGCTTCACGGTGTTGAGGAGGTTGGGACCAAAATACCTCGGATGTAGTAAGATTTCATGCTCCAAAGAAATCTGTGGATACCAATTAAGTTACGTACATTTTAAGGCAACTGTAAAACAGGTATTTAGTTTAACACATTACTAAGTTGATCAAGTAGATGTTCCCCTTTGGCATCTGACAAAGACGAGTAAAATGGAAACGTTGGTATTTCTGCGAGAGTAACTGTTACACTGTTACAGTTAGCTAATGTTAACGTTATGCTAACCACAGGCATCAAGCACAAACTGATAAATAAAAAACATACATGCAGTTTTAAGCCGTACATACTAACAGCTCAAACACAGAGAATAACTCAAATACTTACATGGTAAAACATTATTGCTGTAATGTTCAACGTGTGCTCGATTATTTTTCTTATTTTTTATAAATTATCCAAAACGTACTTAATTTATTGAATGAAAACCAGGCGCTCGCTCGCAAACTAAGTCATTTCCGGGGCAGAGGTTAGTGTAGAGGACTTTTGTTGCCCTGGTTTCTGTCTCACAGGCAGCGCACGGTAAAACTGTAACGTCTGTGGAATTAATCCAGTGTTAATATTGAGAAATACAACACCAGAAAACCCAAACCAGAGGTCCAAGCCGTAAATACTATCAATGGTCTAACCCTATTTAATTCAAACTTTAATAAGTCGTATATCTGTATCAGGAGTTTTGGACTTGAGTTTTGACTGTAAGCCTCCACAAACAGTCTGACCCCTGGCGGCGAGGAGGAGTTGTGCATGAGGGCGGGGGCAGACACCAGGCGTGACTCAGTGCTGCATTCTGATTGGTTCGTTCAACTCTACCATCAACATCTGACACATGAACGAGCTTTTCAACGACAACATGTAAACGCTGTGATGACTATCAGTATGAAAAACGATAGCCTGCGCAGGATTTGAATATAACCCGTCACACATAGACTTATGGTATTTGCACAATAATGAGAGGTGACTGAAAGTAGGACAGACTGATACCTTTTTCGTTTTTTTTCTTTTCTTTTTTTGTATCGCTGCCTTGTTTTGCCTGACTGGAAACTATCGGAGCTAACTTGTGGTTTTGACATTCGGTTCCTGAACTTTGCGGTCTATTTTTCCAGGTGACGGACATGGCACGTAACCTTGTCTCGAAGTTATTTCGCCCACCTGTGTTCACACAGCTTGTAAGTTTTCAAATGTTTTGTTTTGTTTGTTTGTTTGTTTTAGCTTTCAGTGCTTTTCTGTCTGTTTCTGAAACTGTTATGAAGCGTGTGACTCCTGTTCGCTGTCCAGGCGTCTCTGCGGTCGGGTTGCCTGTTTGGTGGGAAGGCAGCGGCTATGGCAGGGACCAGGCACTTCTCCAGCGACCCGCCACCGGAGAAGATCAGCCGCTATCCAGTCCCTTACAAGAAAGATCTTCCTTATGATATAGTGGAGCTCATGGAGGAAGTTGAGTCTAAGGTAAAGAATAATTCTATAGGGTATTAAAGTGTACTGTACGTAAATGTCACAAGTATTATTATCACCTGCCGAACTTCTCGTTTTCCTCACAGGGAGGCTTTTTGCCTAATGTTTTCAAAGCTCTGTCTCACAGACCGGCAGAGTTCAGAGCCTTCTTCGCCTACTACAATGAGCTCATGAACAAAGAAACAGGTGTGTGTGTTTGTCTGTACTAAGAACAAGTGGTGTTGCTCAGGGGTGATGCCAGAAATTCTAGGCATCCTGACCAACCAGACTCATGGTTCATTCGCTACACAGTATATATTGCCTGATTGAGAGAACTGTCTGTGGTTTGTAGCCTTAAAATAATTTAAAACTTGAGAATAATGTAAGAATTCGCTCACATAAAGTTTTCATAAATGGGGAAATAAGATGGAGCCCAGCAGAGACGTGCAGAAGATGTTAACAGGGGCAGTGGCGCAAACTCCCAAAAGGCAGATAATTATATATAAGATATGTTGATAGGCTACCTGGAAAAGCTACTTTTGTGACACTGTTGAAGGGATTTTAAAATGTGTGTATTCAAAACAAACCAACGGCTGAGGTTGGTTCAGGCCAAAAACTGCTGTGAGACAGATAATCATTGACACACTCAAAGAAATGAAACTGATGTCACTGGACATATTTCACTCAGTGTTGTTGAAGCTGTAGCCTGGAGGTGGCCCACTGCACTTCAGCTAATATCTGACTTTACAAAACCAAACTAGGCTGAACTCGGCTGTGCAGTGTGTGTTTGTGGTTAATGAACACATGTTCAGCTATGTTGGTCTCAGCCGTTACATTTCTTCTCATAGTACTCAATCAAAACCTTTCTTACACTGTCTCAAAAGAACAGAACATTACAAGATTTGTTTGACATGACATTGTGCAGGTGCTTTTCCATTAATATCAAAGGCAGGTTTACTCACTTATCTGTTAAACTTTGACTAAAACTATGACCTGTTCTACTTGTTCTAAGTAGCGTGCCTTACCGTTAAACTGTGACCTTTGCTTTGAGAAAGAATGTCCAAATTTCCTGACCGAGGGCTCTTTTCCAAGTAGGTCCTGAGTTGCAACTTATAAGTAACACAGCAGGCTTACTGAAGACACCACATCTCAGAAATGATGATTTACCTCCAGTGGCAGTAAGCTGTAGCATAGTGTGTTGTATTGTTGCATGTGAATGTGTGTAATTTTTTTCCTGGTTTCATGTTTATGTAATATCTTGATGTCTTCTAGGCGGATTAACGAAGGCAGATCGTGAGCTGATTGTAGTGGCCACAAGTATCCACAACAAGTGTCTTTACTGTGTGGTGTCCCACAGTGCACTGCACCGCATCTACTCCAAGAAACCCACTCTCTGTGATCAGGTATCAACTTTAAGTGATCGTGTTTATGAAAAATGTTAATTTCAGGAGGACAGTGTGTGATGAGAGCGGACAGAAAGTTGCTGCTTGGCAATTGTTTGATAGCAACAGTTTCAGGATATCGGCTGTTTTTGCCACATTAATCTGTTATCAAAATGATCAGCACTACTGTGTACGTGTCAGTTCATAAATACATTTTGTTACAGCTAACTGCACACAAACTGGACTATTGCATTTCTTTAGTTTTTCCTCATTCACTTTCAGAGCCAAGCAACAGCAAAAATTCTATATTAAATCCCGTAACTTTCTCTTCTCACTACACATGTAGGTCATTGTTAACTATGAGAATGCAGAGCTGTCTCCTCGGGAGCGTGCCATGCTGGACTTTGCGATGGCCATATGTCGCTGCGACACCATCACAGAGCAACATTTCCTGTCTTTGGAGGAAGTCGGCTTTGACCGTGAGGATGCCTGGGATATCGCTGCCATTGCTGCTTTCTTTGCCATGTCCAACCGGATCGCCCACCTCACCGACATGAGGCCAAACTTAGAATTTTATAATATGGGCCGTGTACCACGGGACAAGAGCAAGGACAAGTGAGGAAGCAGTAGCGTCACCGACAAGTAGGGCTGGGCAATAAATCGATTTTGTCGATTAATTCGAATGTGTGGTTTAGGAAGATTTTTTTCTGCGACCAGCAGCTCTATGGGTCGCTCTAACGGACGGTTGGTTAAGCGGTCGGTCGGTCCACAAAAAATTCCCCACTCTTTGGTGGCCACAGTTTTTTCCCTAGGAGGCTCAAATTTGGGATGGTGCGAGATCTCACAAAAGTTCATCCTTATTTTTTTTTTTTCACCCATCGATTTTTTTCCCCCCATGTCCCTTTAGGGGCTCCGTATCAAAGCCATGTCTACGGCCAAGAACTGATTTAATATCTTTAA
>JAQFJA010000026.1:13615410-13630279 GCA_029874485.1 Naso brachycentron | reverse complement strand
GTGTGTGTATGTGTGTATTTTTTTATTTGAGTTTTTGTGTTTCTGTGTAAGAATATATATATATTGTGGTTCCTCCAAGCCTTCTCAGTCAGGTGTGGACAATAGGATCCAGCTGCATTGACCGTAATGCCATTGTATGTCTATAGAGGAGGCAGTATGGCTTTTCTGTATGCATCAAAGAAAGATCTCAGCTTTGCAAAGAAAAGATGGAGCTGGAGCAACAAACATATCAGGGACATCCAGAGTGTGCAGAAGGCGTCTGCAAAGCCCTCCATCTGCAACAAACAAGCCGCTTTACGCTCCTGTTATAGCCGTGCATAAACTGTTTCTACATCTTTCACTAAGCAAGGTGGGACTGAAACACTGCAGAGGTAACACAGTATAGCTTTGTTGTTTTGTGTTTATTTAATTGGGGGCAAAGAAAACTAGGTCAGCCATTTATTTTAGGGTCAAGATTTAGCTTAAGGTTAATGGTTAGTATAGGAGCAGGTTCAATTTGAGGTGAGGGTTTGGGTTAGTCAGCGGCCCTCCAGCTCTGTTATCGCCTGAGGGTCGTCTTGTTTTCTTATTTTGTGCTTGTGTCTCCCCTTTGGTTCTGCTAGGCAGAGTCTGTATTAGTGCAACTGGATGTATTCAGTTATTTAAAGCAGTAATGCATTTTTTTTTTCTCTTATTCCATTTCTTGCTCTGCATCACATGGTGATGGTGGGCGGGCAGCGGTGGCCTGACGGTTAGAGAAGCGAGCTTGTGACCCCACACCTGACCAGCTGGAGTAGTCTGGGTGGTAAAAGAGAAGGGAACTGCTTGCTCCACCTGCATTCTACCACTGAAGGCCCTTGAGCGAGGCCTCTATCCTCAGTTGCTCCGGTGGAGCTGCTCAGAGGCTGCAAATCAAACTGTAGTTGTGTGGGGCACCTTCCAGGTGTGAATGTGTAACTGTATGAATGTGGTCTGGGCGTCGCTGAAAAAGCTTAGTGGAACCCCTCCTGAATACAATAAAGGTGAAAAAACATCTTGATTTTGTTTTGTTTTGATTAGTTTTAATTCACCCTGTACAGCACCACATATTAATTCACTCACAAACACCACTGATTCTAATTAATCCTGTACATAAAATACAGATAAAAAAGTTCATCTACTGTATATGTAAATGTGCATGTTTTCAGTTTGGAAATACTTTAAGAAAAATTTTAAATTCCATCCTAAAGCTGAAATACTATGGAGCCCGGAGGGTGACATGGATGTGTATATTTTTTTAAATGCACGTGCGTTTTCTATTTTGCGTGTGCCTTTTATAAATTGCACACGCGTTTCAGAAATTGCATGAGCTTTTTGTTCATATTTTGTGTGCCCATTTTATTGAAACAGATGTGCGATTCATAAAACATGCGTGCAAAATAGGAAAGGTACATGTGTTTGACAAAAAAGAAAAAATTACATCCATGTCACCTCCAGGGCTCCGTAGAAACACTGACAACTGTGATCAAATATGTTTAAACACTAAAGAGAAACATTTGTTGTGAGTATGCAACAAAAATGTGAATATTTGACTGCCACACATAAATATAAAAAAGTCATCTTAAATGCATGAGGAGACATTATGGATTTTAGCTTTAATACACAAAATATTTTGTATTCAGTTTAAAATGTTATTTTTCTCACAGCAGGATGTGAAAAATCCTACTCTGAATTTGATTTTGGTTTTGAATATAGTTTCACTTTCTACAAACATGGGATAATATCTTCCAACAGTGCACAGTGAGGCAGATCTCTGTCAAAGACAGGACCTCAAAATGTTTTCTAACAATATTTTGATTTAAAGTAAGAGTGATTCTCATTTTTCAATATGCAAACTTCAATTAGAGGAAGAGGACGGGACCCTATTATTAGATACCTAAACTTAAATTTGAAGATGTTGTGCTTCCCAAAATAAATAGGCAACCATGAGTCCAACCATGTCTCCATCTGCAGGGATAATTTCTAGAAATGCATAATAGCAGATCCTCCCCATATTTGTGCAGATGAAAAATGGAGCTGCAGCTAAAGATTATTTTCAGCCATTCATCTGATGATTTTTTTTTCTTGCTTAATTATTGGAATATACATTTTCTGAAAATAAGTAAATATGTTGTTCATTTTTTCCATAACACCGAGATTGGAGGAACAGTCCAAGCCAAAATGTTCAGTTAACTATCATATAGGAAAATTTAATCAATATACATTTGCAATTACTGGGAAATTTCAGTATTTTAAAACTAGTAGAAACATCTCAGGGGAGGGAGCCACAAAATAGAAGTAATGGAAATCCAAGTTTATCAAGCACCAAGTTATCAGCAGTCAGACAGGATTTCAAAGTAATACTTTTTCTATGAGCAAGGTCTCTATAGAGATCTGTTTGGTTATGTTGTCACTTACACTTGAAATACAACAGCAGCCCGTGAGCTTAAAAAAAGCAGTTTGTGTAGTAAAAAAAGGTTGTGGTTGCCCTCACAGGTTACACGGCAGCCATGTTGCAAATCCTGACATGTAAAATTAGGGCCCTGGTTTTAAAGTACCTGAATTTTCCTTTAGGGAGAAATTAAGAAAGAAGAAATGAAATGATTAATTGACTAATGGCTGCAGGTTCATTTTCTCTTGACTAAAATATAAAGAAATCATCTAGAATTTTTTTTTGCTTGACAACAGAAAATTCAAGCTTGCTTTTGTACCTCTTTGGCTTTGTTGCGAGTCCTCATGTTCTCTGCGATATACTTCACACTCTCTATGGCCTGCTTGATCTCTGGGGACACCACAGAGAAGGCGACCACTGCGTTGACAGGCGATGGGGTATTCAAGGGCCTCGGCATCTTGGGCAGCTCCGACTCCTGGGGTCCCTGAGTCTGCGGTGCCTGGGGCGGAGGAGGTGGCACCATTGGGGGAGGGACAGGAGTCGGCACCTCTTTGCCTCTGTAGGGGAACCTTCTGTTCATATCCCGGTTCATGTCGCGGTTCATATCGCCGTACTCCACACAGTTCATGGAGCCACCAGCTGAGGTGGCCCCTCCACCTCCTGAACCCCCGTCCAGGGGTGGGCACGCTACACCTCCAGTTATGCCCCCGACACTTACACTCCCTGAGCCACTTCCTCCTCCAATGCTGTTCTTTCTCTTTTTGTTTCCTCCACTGCTCCCTCCTCCCGTTCCTGCTGTAATGGCTGGGGATGAGCAGCCTTGGTCGATAGGCCTCCTCATCAGCATCACCCTGGGCAGCACCCCGAGGAACACAGCCCTCACCCACTCTGGCATGGTGTGAGTCATCGGGGTGCGGTAGTGGACATTCAGTACAAAAACAGTGATGACGATGCTGAGAGTGACAAAAATCATGGTGAAGAGGAGGTACTCTCCAATCAGAGGGATGACGAGTGACGTCGATGGGATGGTCTCGGTGATGACCAGCAGGAACACGGTGAGGGAGAGGAGGACGGAGATGCATAGAGTGACCTTCTCGCCACAGTCGGATGGGAGGTAGAAGACCAGGACTGTGAGGAAGGAGATGAGGAGGCAAGGGATGATGAGGTTGATGGTGTAGAAGAGAGGCAGGCGGCGGATGTAGAAAGAGTAGGTGATGTCCGGGTAGATCTCCTCGCAGCAGTTGTACTTGATGTCATGCTTGTATCCTGGTGCATCAATGATCTCCCACTCGCCACTTTCCCAGAAGTCTTTCAGGTTCACCTGATTGACAAGAAAATGGTATGAAAGCGATTTTTAAAGAACAAATTCATAATTACAAGTTCTCCAAAAAAAAAAAAGAAATATTGTACCATAAAGATGAGGGATTGATGCACACAGATACAGATGTACAATTGCTAGTAGCCACAATCATTCCCCTGTGACCCAGAGACTCCCTCTGACCTTTGAGCCGATCAGCACCAGGTCGATCTTGGCCTTGTCGTAGGTCCAGGAGCCAAACTTCATGGAGCAGTTCTGGTAGTCAAAGGGGAAGTAGGTGATGTCCATGGGACAGGAGGATTTGAAAATAGCAGGAGGAACCCAGGTGATGGTGCCATCAAACTTTAGCAGAGCCTTGGTCTTGTCTTCCACGAGGAAGTCACCTACAGCACTGTAAGGGGGCATTTTCAGGGGGATGTAAATGTCATTTCACTTAAAGGCCATTACAGCATTTATCTTAGAAGGTCAGCAGATTGAGAGCATAAATAAATAACATTAGCATGTAGCAACTGGAGGGCTAATTCTGCATTCTAACTGACAATGAACTAATACTTAATAAGGTCATCTCATGTATGCTCTTATAGAAAAATTCAAGATTCTCCTTTTAAGTATTTGAACTAAAACATACTTGTTGTATAAAACGATGTCTGGCCTCCAAATCTTATTGGATGGAACTCGGATGAACTCGATCCCATCATACTCAGCAGGGGCCCATCTTAGTTTGTAGTCATTCCAGACCTCAAAACAGAAAAATACAGAGTAATTCGCTGAGTCTAAATGATGTGGAATCACATTAAACATCACATAAAATGTAAATATCACTTACGTGTCTCAGCCACAGATTGGTTTCCATAATCTGATTCACCTCATCCTGCGAGGACAAAAAGGAAAAATCAGTCAGCAAAGAGAAAAGACACTTTTGCATCAATCATGCATTGTTCTCTTTATTTAGAGACAATTATTTGTTTTTTCTCTACTCTTACCACTTTGACCAGTTGAGATATGGAAACTTCAAACTCCACTGTGACTGGATCAGATACATTCTCCACTGGTCGTATGAACTGGTTGTACCTTCTGAACAGCCTCCGAAATAATCTGTCCTCCCCCTTAGATGAAAAACACCCTAAAGAAACAAAAGACATGAAAGACAAATAGTTCAAACACAAACTACCTTTTTTTCAAACTTTCCTGCAAGTTTTGACAGCCTAACTTTTATATAAAAGAGATTAAGTTTTAACTTCTCTATATTGCATTACTGATGATAAAATCGCTCAAAAATATACTTCATGTATATTTATTTTAACATTTATAGGCATCAGATCAAATGCAGATGTGTCCATTTATTGTTCATTTTCCGAAACAGGGGTGAACTGCAATTTTCAATCACCTGAAACAGAAATACCTCAAATGTTATTAACTTCAACATTTCTGTACGATATTCAAAGAGTTGATGAGCACAGGCTGTAATAAGAGCTATAAAACTCTTCTCCATTTACCTTAGGCCACCAACTTATCAATGACACTTGTATTTTCCCTCTCCTGGAGCTCTATCTGTGTGGATATTCTTACTTTATTTCTTTTAGGTTTGAGATATTTATTTTTTCCTCCTCCATGCTACAACAAAGTCGAATTAAATTTTGTCTTGAGGGGGTTTTGTTTTATTTGATTACAAACTAAATTTCATGCACCTCTATCACACTTTACATGTATAGTGGATATATTGGAGAGATGAAGCCAAAACTAAAGTACCTGCATGTCTAGATTCCACACTGGGAAAGTTTGGAATGTTTTTGTTTAATTTGGATAAATAACCCTGAACTGTTCAATCAATGAGTCTCTTTGTTCCGGATTGCTAGGAGAGATCAAAGTGTCTTTTAAGAGGGTTTTCAATCACTTGTTTACAGTGGGAAGGAAAAGCCTGCAAGCTTTGTGAGAAATCTGCAAACACATCTCTGATGCTTTAAGCAAAGCATGATGTGCCAGTGGTCAGTCTGAAGAAGGGTGTGTGTGTGTGTGTGTGTAGCCTTAGGAGGCTGAACTGAAGGTCATATTGTGGAAAACTGCCACTAGTAACACTGGTGCCTCCAATGGCACAGAGATCCATGCCTGTCCAAGCAGAAAATGTTGCCTCACTTAGGACAGAAAACACTCACAACACCAGAACAAGCTCAGAAATCAATGAAATGGACATCAACAGAATGACACGGAAATGCATCTCTCTTTTTAAACGTCCTCTGTGCCTTTCTTACCGTCTCTATTTATCATCTTTTCTTTGTCACGTTCCTCTTTTGTTGCATTTATTTCCAATGAGCAGCTTTCTTTCTCTGTCACCTTCTTCTTCTAAGTAACCAAATATAGGACATAGAGGACACCATTGGTATTCACTCTTAATATATGGAAGTGATGATTCATTTCATTCAAACATAAAGATTGACGCACATAAGAAAAAATAGATTTTTTTGAAAAGCAGAGGCCGACCTCTCCCATCATGGCTTTCAACCCAAGGAGTGACGCACACATTAACCATCAAACTTGCACTTACCGAGCTATTTCAGAGATGTAGGAGAAAGTGTTTCACCAAAAGGCCAAATGGGGCACAACCCACATACACACAAATAGCCACATTCGCTGAAAAGGTTTGTTTCCTTGACAACAACTAAATAAAACATGGTCCTTTAATGGGACACTTTATTTCTGTCTGTTAACTCTCTGCAAACCAGAAGCATGTAAAACTGGCTCACAACCTTTACTCTGAATAATTTTCATTCAATTTATGCTTCATCATTCTCAAAGATATCACACCATTATAATTTGTAGGTCGCGTCTTAAGACTGCAACTTGTACAAGAGGAACAGCTGGAACACTGTGAAGGTTACACGTTAGATTTTGCACAATCAAATTTGCCTCGGAGAGTTTTTTACAGAGAAGGTCAGCTATCTAGCACACATTAGTGGCAAAAATTCTGAAAATATTCATTAGAAATATAAATTGACATATTTTATTTGCAGGCCAGTTGACTTAAGCTAACATTGCTTGAGTACAAGACTGGTTAAGTAAATGGTTGTTGATTGTTGCGGCAAAATGAGACGACACCAGCAGCAGAATTAATTAACAAAATTTCTTTTATTTTTACTTTTGTTGTAAACTCTACTGGACACAAGTTATATACATGTCTTCAATTGCTATAAGACACTATCCTGAGAACTTTCACATTCCTTGAATAACAATAGAGTGTCAGCAGGGACAGCACTTTCATAAAACATCTTTTTTAAGACCTATAGGCTGAAACAAATATTTCATATTCACTCTCCATACAGTAAATAAATCATAAAGCCGTTTGTCTATTTATTGCCTTTGGGAGTAGATGGATGAATATCTCGCAGACGACTCAGCTTACAGTCTGTCTGGTTTCTCATTTCAGAAACTTGTTCATTTGCTCATGTTGACAGAATCAGACTTGCCATGGCCAGGAAAAGCTTGTCCCTTGTTAGTTTATTTTAGGGGTTCTCTGAATCCGAAGCTGCTCGTTATAGTCTGACAATAATAATGATAATACAAAAACATGGCGCACAAACTTTTTAAGCATTTTCACATTTTGAAGGTTTTAACAAAATTTTTTATTACCCCTCAGATGGGACAAACTGAGCACAGGGCAGACTCAGCTTCCTATGCTGAAAATTCAGCAACACTTACATAAGCACAACATCTGGTGCACATAAAACAAACCAAACACAAACATAAAGGGTCAAAATTAAACCCTGAGCAGGATGCTGCAGCAAAAAGGGGAATACTTATTTACTTATTACTTACTACTTACTTTATCTTCACATAATATTTGTATGATAAAGTTTAATTAAGGATGAATTTTGAGATCAAATGCAGCGCACATGCTGCAGGGTGCAGAACAATGGGGGGTATACACCGTTCAAGACCACCCTATAGTGTTTATTACCTCAGACATTTCTCTCAGATTTTTTTTTTGTACTTTGGTGAAGATTTAAGTCTCGTTTCAACAGGCAGAATGATTCTAAGAAGTTAATTAACTACAATTACATTAAACCTGTCAGATCTAGTGCAATGCTCCGTGGATAAGAAGTTACATTAAACTATAGTGACTTCAAAACTCTAAAGAAGTTTTCCGAGGTCACTGGCAGAGACGAGTGGAGTCTTAAAGCTTAATGAAAAGGCCTCTCTCCTGAGACGCTTGTGTGATTTCAGCTCTTGGTACCTGGCATGAAAACTGCCCGCTGCTCCCTGATTCGCTGCACTGCCAGAACCTTGTTTAAGCCTCTAATTGGGCGAGGGGAAACCAGGGCAATTATAATCAGTCAATTAATTGGACCTTTTGTTCACTGCAACAGAAAAAAAAGAAGCCAATATTTTTTTTTCTCACAGTTGGCACAGTAACTCCACTAATTCTTTTCTTTATTGTGCCTCTGAAGATCCAAAATAGCCTGAATTTAAAGGAGGTTAATTATAACCTTTGCCCTTTAACCTCTGATGATTCTGCATTGTGCTTGTCACACTCCACGGATTTAATTTATGTGCCACAGAAAGCATTTATGAATGTATGTAAAGGTAACAAAGTAAAAAATAAAACTAAAGTTAGAATCCAGAAAATATATCATGAGCTAAATGCTAGGATAAGCATGCTAACATGCCACTCTGACAGTGCTAAGGTGCTAGAGTTAGCAGGTATGATGTTCACCTTCAACATTTTAGCTAAGGTTGTTAGCAAGCTCTAATTTATTGACATTAAACACAAAAGACTGAGAGGAATGGCATTAATTTGTTGTCAGAAACTATTAGTTAGCAACTGTTTTTTAAGGATGGAAAAAATACTTGGACTAGTGATTTAAAATGGTCTGATTAGATAGTTTGTGCAGCAGAGGCCGGTCTGTTATTCAATAACTAATAAGTAAAGTGTTTCCTGTTCAGTGCACTGACGTTCGGAATAAAGGTTGTTAAAATGTAAGATATCCTGCCTTCATTACATATCTCCTATCTCCTATCTTTGTAAAGTATTCAAGTACTTGATAACCATGTTCACATTCAGCTCATATTCAATAGATAGATAGACAGACAGATAGATAGATAGATAGATAGATAGATAGATAGATCCGATATAGTTATTTTCTTGTCTTCTAAAATCGACATCAGCCACAAAAAATCATATATAAGTTGGTTATTTAAGGAATCACCAAAGCTGTCATGATTAATCCTGAGGGGGCGATGAATACCTGTGCCGTATGTCATGGCGATTCTCCTGTTAGCTGTTGCCACATCTCATTCAAAACCAACTCATGGTTGAACAATGGAGGGAAAATTCAAGGGTCCAACAACCTCATTTGGCTTCTCCATCAAAGGCCCAGGAATGTTGTGCAAAATTTCACAACAGTCCATCTCAGTTTTTGAAATACGTCAGTCTGAACCAAAATGGTAAACACACCACCATTTCTTTAGAGCCATTGCTAGCGTAGCTAAAAATGTAGAATTTTTAAACAATTCCAACTCAAAATGTCTCTGTGTATCAGTTCACTTGTCTCAAATTTTGTAATAAAGCCGTTAATCATTGTAGACAGAACTGTCTTTGCTCCACAGTCATGTTTCATTTCACCAGACGTGTACTCTTTCCTCCCCTTGTCTTTGTGATGCTGTAACAAAGTGATGAGGCTTTGTTCTGACACAGATGAAGCCGAGTCAAGCAGTCATGCATTTCAACCTTAAATAGCCACATTGATTTCGAATTAGTAAGCCAAACACTGAGTCCCTTTCTGTCTCTTGTGGCTACAGGAGATCCGAGCTGCAGAAAGACCCACGGCCTATGGAAGGCTCTTTGATCAAGCATGTGCGTAACGGGATGAGCCTGAGAGTGAGTGCTGGACACTGAAGGAACTAATTACCCTTCAATAATACACTGCTGGCTGTGTGACAGGGAAAAGAGATACAAAGCGAGGGAGAAACGGTGGAGAGACGAGATAAAAGGAAAAAAGTGACAGCAAGAACAGGCGGAAAAAAGCGTGATGGCGTGTCTTTGCTCTCCAGGGTTTTTGATGGCCTGACTGTGACACGCTGAATGACGCACAAGAGGATCCACAGTGATTACTGCATGTGCCGTGACCATCCCATTAAACATATATGGCGCATGCTATATGTGTGTGTTTGTGTATGAGGGTTTGCCTATATACTGTAAAGACATGAAACTGTTTGTTCCAGTGTGTATGCACATGTTCCTATTTATGTACTGTATGTCCACTCACCTTTGATTTGACTCACCCTGAGCAGAGCATGATTTTTTTTTTCACTGATGCATGAAATTTAATAGCCCGCTGCCTCCATGCATTCATCTGAGAAGATGTGGAAGGTTTAGGGTCAGATTGTCTGCATACGTTACAGGATATATAGAAAACAGTGGACATTTCTCTGAATGTACAGATGTTCTGGTAAATCTGTCCAATGAGATGTTTACTATAAACACTCTTAAGCCCTTGATAAAAACATCAGGAAACACAACATCTGACTACCCAACAGCATGTGGATACATCACATCATCTCAACACATGCAGTCTGACGTATCTCTCAGCCATGTCAGGGCAAGAATGTACGACTATTCAATAATCTAGTATCACAGAGTGACCATCCAGAGAGATATTAAATAGTGTGTGGTCAGTTTGATTCTGGCATGACCTTCCCCTTACATGCATGTTGCTGTTTATCATACAGACAACCAAGAGATGTTCATCTTGTGTAATTCAACTAGAAATCCTCTAAAACTGCGAAAATGCTGGTATCAGTATCTGCGAGTACGCCAGTCTATGTGCCAATCTAATTGCCATGTGATTTTTTTAGCTGCTAAACTGTACCCAGCTACTCCCCCGTTGGCTTAGTTAGCTCTGACTGACGTTACATACCTGAAATCTACTATTCTTTGCCTCTCTAAAACAGTACACAGGAAGTTGTGCTGCGCTGCCACTGTCGACTCTTATTTTTAAGAGCAGCGAAGAAGAACAGAGAGATTTGACAGACCTAGCAAAATGACTACATTTGACAAAATTTTATACTGGAAAGTCCCACCCATGAAATGGTGATGTGTGAGGAATTAGCTGTTCCAAGATTTTAGTCTTTAAGTTGCTGTTGCACCACTGTTTATAGTGTTCTATTCTATAATCTTTTTATTTTACTTAATTATGATTGCACTTTATTAGAGCAGTACTCAGTAAGCAAGTCTGGGTATCAGTACTGGAGGGAAAAAATGGTATCAGAACATCTCTAAATTTAACATTAGAGATACAATCATGACTAAAACTCCCCAAAATGTCTCCTTAAAAAGTAATGAGATGCAACCAGAACAACAAAAAATTCAGACACTGTTTGTTTTTGAAACTGAGGTGAGCAGACAGACCACCGGCTGACCCATTATGCAACAATCATCAATCATTCCTGTATCGCTAACCTGACTGCTTCTGATGGTTTGTTACATACAACCATCTGGGAAGGCCCCGATGGAAAACATTTGGAAAAGGGCGTGCACTTTAAATATAATACTTGGCAGGTAACAGGATAAACCACCTGTCTATCACCGTCTATCACAGACTGACTTTGACCAATCAGATTCAACAAACCATATGCACAGCGGAGCCAGTTGTTAAATCAAACTCTTACCAAAGCCAGTTGGGAGAGGAGCGAAGACATCCATCAAGAAAAGCTTTCAGTGTTGTTCTTTGCTTTTCTTTCAATGAAGAAATGCTCTCCAGCTCTGACAGAACAGATGTGACGGTAGTATCTACGCTATCCAGGTCCGTAACCACCATTGTTGTTTCCTGAGCATTACACACCCAGAGCTCATGCCAGTACTTCCTCAATGAATGCTGATTGGTCAGGTCACCAGTCTGCCGACCAGAAACAAATAGCTTGGACCCTGGCAGGAGAATTTGTATGATCTCGTGATCTTGCGAGTACAGCTGCCGCACAAGGTTACAGTATCAAAACAGGTCAGTGAAATGGTCACGAAATCTCGTCAGTAGGATTTGCATACATAAGCATGAAATGTTTACAAATTTTGTGACTTTTAAGGAGGGAATTTGCATCCAGGTACAAGAATCTGACTTTCGTTTCACAAAACATTATACTCAAGACAGTCAGCGGACAGTTGTTCCCCAGCCTTAAGTGTTTTTGAGAGTATATTTGTTGCCTAGAAAAAAGAACTGAGGGGAGTGAAACTCTGGATTCACACCAGATGGCAGATGCACTAGGCACACCTGCCATCCACACCAACCTACTTCCTGTGACTCCAGTTAATACATGTTGTGCATCATCAGCCAAAAAATATGGTGCAGGCATGGAATACAGTTGTGCTAAGTTGTAAAATTCATTTCCATGTGCATTAATCTCATAGATTAAATTTGCAACTATTTAACAAAAGGTCATGAGACTGTTGACTAGATGGGATAGAAACAGAAAGCGAGGACACAGCGGGGCTGGCTGCTTCTAAAGGAGATAAAATTCAGTACTCAGTCTTTCTACTAAAGAGCTGAAGACTCTTAAAAAATGGGATTACCATATATGCTTAATGATAAAGAACACCTTGAGATTGACACATTTATAGGGGTTCCTTCTGCAACAGGAGCTTAAAGTATATCGGCACACTGCTTCAGAACTCTGGTCTCAAACTCAAAAACTGTTTAAAAACTGTGTGTCTGGAGTTGGAGGTTTTGGGGATTTTCTGTTTTGTTTTTTACAGCACTGCAGTTGCAGCTGCAGGTAATTATTATTCAGGACAAATATCTAATTAATTCTGCCACAGTGAGACTGGAAAAGACCTGTTGACCATGCACACCAACACCATTGACTGAATCAGTTTGAAGATTTTTAAAACTTCTGAGTTTCTGTGTCCCCAAGCAAATCTTGTACCTTTTCCCTTCATTTTAAGCTATCTGAACATGTTTTTCTATGCTATTGTACATTCGGTATAACAGGCTTCTATCATGGCAAAAGCGGAAGCGAAGCATAAACGATGGCTCTGTTTTGTTTAAGTGTCTTGTTAGTGCGACAGTGAGTCAAAGCAAAATTTAATTAAGTCACTATTTATTTTGTTATTTTCGTGTTTTTCCTACTGTGTCTGGTCAAAATGTTCATGTCAAAGCTATCACTGTTTTCTGTGTGCTTGTTAGCCATTTGCATTGGACTATTATGAACCATTCGATCCCTTTCACATATAGAACTGTGTTTCCATACTCAAGAAACCAGAAAGAACTAGAAAGTTACTTTCTGACCGATTCAGCAAAGATAAGCAGCTGCCAAAGGGAGAACTGCAATCAAATTAACCAGTTAATCTTCTGTCTGACTGTCACCTACAGCCTCAAGCCCTGAGTCAAGGGAAAGAATAGAGATAATGGACACAGTAGGTCAAATGGATTGATAGCTGTAGTTGTCGTTGTTCAAGGCAGAATGAAGAACTGAGCCAGCAGCAGAATCTCCAGCTCTTCAATACTGACAGGAGTTACTGAAGAAGGCAAGAAAGATCCCTGACAGCTTCCTCCCTCTGGAGTTTTATTAAATTGTGAAGATTCTTCATGCTGAAGAGATCACATTTCCAACACCTGACCTGAGAAAAAAAATCCATCAAGAAGAAAAAAATTTCTACAAAAAAAAGGATGATTCCCAGACATGTTACACATCTTTTGCATCTCTTTTGTTGCTAGCTGACATCATTTTTCACCATCATGGCTGAGAGGGTAACATGAAACTGAAGGGTGACTGCCAGTGGGAACGTTAACGAAATCATGATGGCAGTCAATGAGAGACTCAGCAAAACGTGAAACCTAACCTGGTGATAGTCGTTGATGATATCAGGCTAAGTTCAATCAAAAGAGTAATTTCATCAGCAAAGAGACCGAGTTCACACTGGACAAACTTTTAACAAGACGACTGCAGAGCAACCAAGTGACCAGGACCTTTTTTCACTCTTGAAAATGGTAATTTTTTACAAAAACAGACGAGGGAAGGGGCTGAAATGTATGATTCAACTGAAAGGACCAGTACCATATTGTACATGTTGTTGTATGGACATATGAAAAGCATGCATAATTAAAAATATCTATTAACTCTCAATTAGTTCATTAAAGCCTGAACAAAGACACCAAACACAATGAGCTACTGCCAAACATGCTGACAAGAGGGCCGACATGACATGCTCTGAAGGCCCAATTATGTGATAACAACTTGGGGTGAATAGATGAAGCAATGAAAAATGTTGTTGCATGTGAGGCTAAAACCTGTAGTAGTCTGTACTGTTAGCTCAGGAAAACATAAGAGGGATAATATGATGTTAAAAACATTGTATACAAGTTGAAACTGGGGTGAGTCCATAAAAAATAATGTTGTGTAAGAGGGTAAGGGGAAGAAAAACAGGGGTGAAAAATTTCTTTCCTCCATCCGTCTGCTCAGACTCATCTCTAGCTTTTCTACCTCTCACCCATCTCCCTCCATACTAAAGCGTGACTCAGTTCATCGCCAGCACTGAACACCAGGATGTCCCAAAGGAATCAGGCAGCAGGGCTGTCTGGAGGAGAATGTCTGTGTGTGTGTGTGTGTGTGTGTTAGTAGTTGGAGGGAAGGATGATGGTTTAAGCCAATCCATGAGGAGGGGGTGGGCTCTGCCTCTGCCTGTGGTGGTTAAATTGTATGTGTGCGGGGGCCCAGCGGGGGGTCCGGTTGCAATAATCACACGACAATCGCGTTAAGAGGATGCTGAAGCCACCACACAGTCCTTGAGCCACACACACAGCAGCACACACACATACACACTGTAACTATATTGCTTCTGGGAGAGAAACCAGAGAGCTGCTCTGTGGTTGTGAGCTCTGCAGAGCATTGAAGTCTGGCAAAGAGAGCAAATATGCTTAATGATGCTGCAATGCAAGCAGACAACTCCACACATGCAGACTTCGATAACGGCTACAGGGGCTTGACAGGAACTATTGTAAATGATGGAAAGCATTTGATTGTGGCTGTTCTGTTGGCCACCACTGATTGAAAGGGATAGTTCAACTTCAACTTCAACTTTCAACTTCATTATCCTGAAGGAAATTAGGTTTTCAGCAGGTATCAAGACACCAACATACATTTAAGACATTCAGACTTTGACAACATTATAAACACAA
>JAQFJA010000026.1:13576886-13598659 GCA_029874485.1 Naso brachycentron | reverse complement strand
TAAGTAATACTTGTAGGTTATGATATTGGAAGTATTAAGTATTTGCTGCTGAACATTGAACCAGGAAGTCAGTCTGTAAACTGTGATTAATGCTACAACAGATATTATGGATTATGGCAGAACACATGGAGGCTCAAGAGGACAAGAGGTGGAGGCAAGGAAGGGGACATTTAGTGGAAAAGGGCTAAAGTGCATAATTATCATTTCCCAGTGACCATGTGGTGCGGATGTTTGAGTTCAGGTGTTCAAATGTTGTCAGAGCTCTGTTTCTGGGGGACCACTCGAAGTTCATGTCTGGGTCATGTTGAGATCACAAAGTTCAGGTTTCAGTTTCAGTTATGGTCCACATCTTCAACAATGGGGGTGTTGTAGCTCTGGAACAGAGGCTGCATGAATAGGCCAACAGTCCCAACCACACACACCAACACGAAGATCCACAGGAAAAGACGGTCGATCACCATGGCAACGTACTTCCAATCTTCAATGATCTACAGAGAGAGGTAAGATAATAAATATTATGCATTTAAGTGAACAGAACTGAAGTTAATTCAATTGTTGGGGGGGGTTTATTACATGATTTCTTCCCTTTCCTCCAGTGCATATCACTACTTGTTTGTGAACTACTGAATCTTTTGAGGATGCCCCTTTCATACTCAATTACGAAACTGTAACCTGCAAGTAATTAACACGTTTATCGGTGGAAAATTTCACACAGCTGTTTTTTGAGTAATCCACAACTTTCCTTGTGTTTTGCCGCCTTTGACCCAACTTCCTGAAAACATGTTGCTGGCATCAAATTTAGAATAAGCCTATACCATGTCACTATGAATCAGGGAAATAAAAATTATTATGTAACATGTATATGAAGACCTGAAGGCCTTGGTGCTTTGAATGGCATTGTTGCTAGATGTAAATTCAGGGCATTGACATAGACATTATTCATGCTGTGGGCCTTGAGAATATCTGAGGCAAACTTAATGTCAAACATTTTAATGGTAATGAAAACAAATCAGTCAGAGCTACATGTGTCAACCTTATGATGGGGCCAAATGAAGAGTCAAGGGATCACCAAAGTCAGTAAGATTAATCTTCAAGGAACCAAGGCTGTCAGTGCAAAATTTCATCGCATCGACTCAATATTTGCTTTGAAATTTCATTCAGAACCAAAGCCTCAGATCAATCTAAACAGTGTGGCCACAAACTCTATTCTATGTTATCCATTTACTTCTATCCTGCCACAAATGACATATTCTCTAATGAGCAAATACAACATGTGTCTGAAAGGAATTGAAAAAACGTATAAGCCTTTGCTGTGTGCTGCACATATGACACACATACACACACACCTACCCCTTCATCATCATCCTCGCTCTTCATCTTCTCAGCGATGTAGCGCACTCCATCCACCGCATCTTCCACATCAATGTTGCACTTAAGTGTCATCCTCTTCCTGAACTCTGTGTTCTCTGACAAGTCGCTTATCTTCCAGCCGTAGCGTTTGGCTGATTCCTCGTTCACATAGAAGGATGAAGAGGAATCTGCCATTCCCGCAGGACTTCCAGTTCCTCCGTCCGCCCCACGCAGCTTATGGTCAGAATACGATCGCTGCTGGTGTTTTTTCCGGAACTTCTCACGGATGTTGGAGCTACCAGGTCTTCGCATGAAGAGATAAGAGGGGAGACGGTACAGGAAGACACGCTTGACCCATGAAGGCATCGTGTGCGTACTGGGGGACCGATGGTGTACGTTCAGCACACATACGCTGGTGACAATGGAGAAGGTGACCAGCACCATTGTAAACATCAGGTACTTTCCAATCAGAGGCACTGCTAAAGACGTGGGTGGCACAATCTTTGAGATAAGGAGTAAAAACACAGTCAGGGCCAAGAGGACAGAGATACAGAGAGTCATCTTCTCACCACAGTCTGAGGGGAGGTAGAAGACCAGAATGGCCAGTGATGTGATCAGAATGCAGGGAATGATCAGGTTGATGGTGTAGAACAGAGGTTTCCTCTTGATTATAAAGTCATAGGTGATATCCAGGTACCTGATGTCATTAGGGTCTTCGTTCTTGCGTCCAGGCAGAGAAACAATGTCCCACTCACCACTGGGTTTAAAGTCGTCACGTGAGGCATAATCACTGAGGAGCATGATGTCGATCTCAGTGTGGTCGTAGGTCCAGGAGCGAAACTTGAGGGTGCAGTTCTGCTGGTCAAAAGGGAAATCGCGTACTTCGATTTTGCAGGCAGACTTGTAGATAGCTGGTGGGAGCCAGTTCACCTCGCCATTGTTGGAGACTACTGCGTTGGAATAGAAGGAAACTTCGTAGGTTCCATCAGCACTGAAAGGAGGAAAAGACAGGAGAAATATTAGTGTCACTTGGCAAAAATTCCATATTAACCTTTTCGCATATTGTCATTCAGGTGGTCTGAAAGAACATTAGACTTCTGCACCTCTCCTTGGCTCTGTGTTCAGGCTTTAGAAAATGAAGACTGTGACAGGTCTTTTCGAGCAATCACAGGCCATTTTAGAGAGCGCATGTTTCTATAGGCTGCTCTATGCTATGCTTCTTAGTAAAAGGTGGCGTCACTACAAGTTGATTGGCTGTTGAAACAAGTGATGTGCCTTATGTTCTAAAACTGGCCTCTGGAGACTTGACAAGCTGAGTTGCAGGTGACACCGTCAGCCGGCTTGAGTCGAGCTGAGACTGACCAGTTTACACCACTGTCCACATCACACATTGCTCCTCCAGCTTTGGCAACAACTGCATATATGGCAAAGCAAACCCAAAAAAGGAATACTGACATATAAAGATAATCATCTAAAAGAGAGAGCAACAACAAAACAAATAAAACACGAACCAGGTGCAGGGCGAGTTGGAGCTATGGAGTAAAAACCAAGAGGGTAAGGGGCAGCAGAGTTGCTTCCTTAGGAGTCTCACACTACAGCTAGCTAGATTTCTAGAAAGTGCCTAACCGGGCTTTAAGTCAAAGCACTCAAAGAAAAACTGATTACTGGAAGGATCACGGCAAATGGTATGTAAAGACAGAATGTCCGTCTTTCAAATACATACCTCTAACATCTCAAAAGTCTCAAACATCTCAAAGATCAAGATACTACTACTTTACATTAGTTTGAGCACTGATAAGGATACCACTTGGACAGCTGCCTATTTAAAGCATCTTTTTGGCTTGTGAGACCTTACAATGAAAGTGTTTAGTTGACATCCATAAATATCAAACTGTGGATAAATCAGCAGTACCAACCAGTAAGCTTACAATGAGGACGATGACATGGTAGATGAAGCTGATATCCTCGACCAGTGAGGGTGAAGCATGAATGAAACCGTCAGCTTTACTCTCTTTCTCCATTCTCTCCCTTTCTCACTTTCAGCCTTACTTAATGACAATCACTCTACTGGTAACTGATTCAAATCTATGAAATCATTTATCAAATCCATAACAATCTTGAGCTGGCTCACCGTATTATTGTACCTGAGAGTGCATTAACAACAGAGTCAGTGTTGCAGAAATATCTTCAAGAGGCAATACATTGAGTAAATCAATGACTGTGCTGGCTGATGCCCCGATAGCGAAATGAATTCCTGACTGTTACTTGTGTCTGCAGAACTGACACACGCAACACTTACGTGTGTTGAAAGTTACAAGACATGTTTATCATCTCAAGGGAGGAACCGCTTAGGACGTATCCCAGCAACATGGCAACGACTGCCCCCTTCACCTCAAATCTGCTGAGACTGACTTCTTTCTTCATCTCGCCAAGGCTGTAGATGATGCATAATAGAGAAGTGGCCTATCAATTATAAAGTAGGTCAGGAATCCAACCATCACACTCACTCTCTAATGCTTTGGATCTGCTGTAAATATGCAGACTAATTAAAAATGCAGAGGCCCCACCTGCTCACTGCAACCTCTGGTCCCCAGACTTGGCCAGAAACCTTGACCTGAAGTCATAAAGTAATGCCACCCGCCTCCTATCATTTTGGCTCTTACGCCGTTATGATCATTATGTGGTCTTTAGCTGACCAGCAAACTGTGTTCGTAAAAGTTTAATGCCAATCACTCCTGTATAAGCGGTGGAATAACTCGTCTGACCAAAACATAGCAGCTACAAATCCACACTACTGTGAGCCTGTCAAACTGTTTCAGGTTCTCCCATCTTAGCTTCAAAGTTCATGCTTGACCTTCAATACAGTAACTGTGAAATAAACAACCCACCAGGTCCATTTACTATGTTCTGTATCTTTTGATCGCACATGGTCTTCATCAAGAATTTTCTCTTTTCCAAAGTTTCAAAGTGAAACTAAATGCACCGTTATCTTACCTGCAGATTTCACCATTTCAATATGTCCCTGTCTTTCTACGAAAAATCTGATCTGTAATCTCTCAACCCTTACAAGATCACTAACTCCCATGAGAGTGGTGTCTGTGACTGTCTAGACAGTGTTAACAAATAATTTTGGTTTTGTTCATTTGGTTGAAAAGCAAGGAAAAAGGAGAGATAAGAGGATAAAGGGAATAAGAGGATATAAGAACAATTTATGAAATTGGGGCTTTTGTATCAAGTTGTTTATTGTTTGTGTGTGTTCCTTGCTTAATCACTTAGTTTTACACACACACACACACACACACACACACACAATCACACTCATCCCATCTTCCACAAACCAGGCATACTTGTTGTAGAGGACGATGTCTGGCAGCCAGATGTGTTGTGACGGGAGACGGATTTTCTTGATTCCCTCGTACTCTTCAGGGTCCCACATTAATCTGTAATCATTCCACACCTGATGAAGTGCACACACACACACACACACACACACACACACACACACACGGAAATAAATTCATAATTCAGAAGTCATGCATGCAGAAACATACATAAAATGCAAGTTCATGAATATCAAAACACGCACTGGTTTAGCCCTATTTGACAAAAATGCATTTTAAACAGTTGCAGACTGACATGTTTGTCCTGCATGCCGCTGACCTCACCAGTCAACCAGCTGAATTTTTCTGCAAAGTTTCTTTAAATTGTTGCACCACTAGAACCTCAAATACTGTATGTGATGATGTTCCTTCCGGGAGTCAGACACTTGTAGTGCCGCTAAGAGTTAAAGTTTGGGCAAGTCATGACCCTGTGCACACAAAAACAGAAGGGAGGACATGAGTGAGGACACAAACCTGACTGAGCCAACAGTTGGTGGTCATGATCTGCTCCCTCTCATTCTGAAATACAGACAGGCAGAAGGTGTGTGGATGACTGACAATATCTTCTAGTAGAATAAATGTCTTGACCACGTTGAATAATGTTAAATTAGAATATTTGCATTGTTCAGTATATGTGCGTGTGTGTGTGTGTGTCCTCACCACATTGATCAGCTGGGCCAGAGACACCTGGATGTAAATGGTGACCTGCTGGCTGTTGTTGACGGCAGGTCTGATCAGCTTGTTGTAGCGCTCCGGTGACAGCAGGTGACTCACCAGCCGCTCCTCCACCTCCGCACACGAGGCAGCTGCTCACACACACAAAACAAAACAAAAGTCAGAAAAGGACCTCTATTAAGTAAAATTATATTATTGTTTATCGGTCAGTCAAACTTGAGAATATGTTTCATAGAAGACAGTTTTTGGTGTTTCAGGTGTCATTTTAATACCATCTTGATGTTGCTGTGTGATGAGTGTGATGAAAATGTTCATCTGTTGGCTCAATAAAGCCAGGGAGTAGCCAAGCATGTAACACGAGAGTCACGTTGTTGGTCGTCCACTGTAGTCTTCTTCTCTTTGCCATACATATTGTATCTTTCAGGTTTTGTAGTATGTTAAGGGAAGTGTGCCATTTCAAACAGCCATTGTTTGTAGTCTGGCTTCACTTCACAATGGACGACTGCATTTGTGTAGCTATTTTTGGCTTAATTTTTCATGTATCTGGAGTGACAACAAGTCAACCAATGTCAGCCATCTTGGATAAATGAACACTCAAAATGTTGAATAAATACAAGGAATGGAGTATTTACATCTTGAGAGCTATAGGATGGATTTGCAGCGGTTGAAACCTTAAAAAGTCAAACTTTTTCATGACAGACCAAATTTCCATCAACATTAGCTTCCTATTGTATTTGACCTTTCTATACAATAACATGGGAAATCATTTTGTTACTCTCACACCATCTATAGGCAAATTACAAGCTAACATAATCAGCATGATCATGGTTGCTTTTGCATTAATTCACACAACATCCCACAGGTCAGATAAAGCACTGCCTTACCTGTCACTTTGTTCTGCTAGCATCTGTGACTAAAAGGGGTTTCTAATTAAGAGCTTAATTTTTTTTCATCATTGTTTCTATAAATCTGGAAAATGTATAATGTGTTTTCTGTTTATATTACAAAGTGAATGGGAATCTACAACCAAACCAAAGCAGTATATTTTGAAGGATGATTTCTGATTGACTCACTTTGATCTTATGGATGCGTGCTCAGTTAGAAGTTCATGTCAGAGTGACTGTTCATAAACCTTGAATTTAATGTAACCTTGAATTCAACTTTCCAGCTCTTTGACCTGATGGGATGAGTACACATGATTTGCTCTGCCGAGTAACAGTAAACAGGTTAAATGACTTTGATGTCTAATTAAATTAACACAGTCTGGGCACCTTATGGATGGATGAGGACTGAAGGACAACTGAAAAATGAACAGAAATAAAAGTTGCATGTAACTTAGCAGTTCTTTCACTGATCTAAAAAAGTTTATACTTTATTAAACCTATTTTGAACATTAAAAAGTATTCCACTGCTCAAAATATTATCTTTATGTAAAGCAAGGATGCCTTTGCTGCAGAAAGAGCTACATAATCAGACAGAGAAGGAGGATGGGAGACAAGGGATGGAAGCTTAACATAGTTCATTTGCTCATGCAACCTATACTGTAATGATAAATAGTTGGTCAGAAAAGAAGCAAAGAATCTCCTTAATCAAAGTCCTTGAAGAGAAATAAATGAATAAATGACATAAAACTTAGCTTCATTCATAAATATTCGCTGAAATGACCTCAATATAGTTGATCACAATAATAACTATAAAAACCCTCAGTATCAAAAGCACACACAAACACGCACACATGCTCAGAGCGGTAGTTGGTGAAGCGATGTTTAAATCTCGTGCTGCAAGGTCTCACCAATTAGGTGCTGCAGCGATGCAGCATGCTGCATGTCATCAGATGTAATCAGTGTGTAATGAGAGTAACAACGCATGCAATCTGCAGTCAGTCCGTATGATAATAATGAGTCACATTTGAACATACTCACATACACACACTCAGTGATCCACCGCAGGGCTGATTTCACCCATGTAATCAACAAAGAACAGTGTCTGACCGGGTCACAGAGCTTCAGCGATAGTGGGTGGTTTCAGACACGGATGTTGCCAAACTTTCATACATTATGAACTTGTGAAAAAAAACACAGAGTCCCTTGTTTACTCAACTCCATTCACCTTTAACAAAGGCTCTGATATCGACATTATTATTCGTGCATATCTGCTGTCCCTCTGTTGAGAATCCGGAAATATTCAGATAGATTCATCACGACTGGCTTAACTTTCCTCTGCAGTCTAAATTACCTGTTTTCTTTTATGATTCTGAACAAGAAAACAAGCACTCTGTGTCACATATGCTTTCACTTAAAAGCCTTTATTCTTGAGTTTGGTCTTGTACCTGTTCTTTCTTTTCTTTCTCTCTCTCTCTTTTTTTGTATTACCCTTGTTTTTTTGGAAAGCTTTAGTGGCTGCCATATTTGTGCTACATAAATACTGTACATTGGAGGGGGACAGATGTGGCCCAAGAAAGAGGTCATTACTGTAATCATCTCATCCATACAGTAAGCTTCCATCTTCAGAAAGTATATACAAAATAAAAAGATAATTAACCTTTTTCGTAATGTCATGATCACTTCTACTGTGAAAATGAACAACACGCCACACAGCCAAAAGTAGCTATAACTAATCTCCAAAAATATGGAGTTTTTTGTCTGGTTCTTTACATTTAGCTGAGTTCAGTAGTAATATTATGCGTCATGGCAAGAGACATTTTCCAGCTGTTTTGTTTTCCCGCAGTTATCTTCCTGTCAAGCAGTGGCCCCAGTTTGTCCAACCAGTTTTCATTACCTGACCCACCATTTCCTATTTGTCTTGTCTTTATTTATTTAATTTTATGTTATTCATTTTTTGCCTCTGCTTTGCCTCTTTTGGACTTATGCCTGCCTCTTTATGTCATTTTGGACTTCTTTGCCTGTCTAACTGTTTGCCTGTTACTAAACCTGACTTTGCTCATAGAGTCGGTAAACTTTGCTTGTGTTCACACCTTGCAAAAACGAGATTTTACAAGTTTCAGTAACGAGCCAAGTGAGTTTTTTTTAAAGCCTCTTTCCTCACAAACTTGCCATAGACAGGGGGCTTTATAATACATACAGGAAACAACTCAATATCTGTCCTCCAAACAACAACAGAGGGACCAGTTTTCAGGATGAACATGCATGCAATTGATATTGATCCCCACGTAAGAGCAAAAGCACATGGGGCAGAATTGCCTTTGAAAAGGCAAACACAAAATTCAGGAGTCAGACAACAATGGTGTTTACTGGCTAAGACAAGTACAAGTGCCCCAATCACTAACATCCCGAGTTTTGCTTCATGACGCTGACCTAATTGGAGCATAAACAGAACACCATGTGTGTATGCTAAATATTTGACTTTCCAGCAATGCTTAGTTAGCAGGTAGCTAATGTTAGTTAACTACTAAGTGTTCTAAAGCAACAGGTAAACTCCAGAAAACAAAATTTCCACAGGCACTAGTGCCCTTGTTGGTCTTCTCCAGACACTGAATGATTTAGTGAGGACAACTTTAAAACATTTTCACATTTGTTTTCACTGAATTAATTGGGAAACAGCCTTAGATTGCAGCTTGCAAGCTCTCTTTTTGCTCTAAGAGCTACATTTGGAAATGGCCATTCAAGATTCAGAAGACTGATGAGTCAGCAAGCGTCCAGTCAGGTTCAGAAAGAGTTTGTGTTGACGTCTCAGTAAAGACAAAAAAAAAACTCTTGGTACTCTATTATGTGGTCTACGTGAAGTGACGTCTGTTTCCAGCTGAGTCATCCATGGCCTTACAAGACCACAGCAGCACAGAAATACTGTCTTCTGCCTCTGACTGGCCAAAGAAAGTTTACCTTGAAACGACAATAAAATTGACGAAAAAGTTTTAAGATTTTGGAAGCAATGTAATTCTAGGACCTCTGCTGACTAACTCTAAAGAGTTTGACGCTATCCTTGCCTGGCATATAAGAAAGCAATTTGGCCATGTTTAATTCAAGCCACATGAGGAGCATTTTCTATAGAAGGTACTGTGATTTAGTGAACCATTCAAATTGTAATAGCAGTGCAAAAACATATAGACTGACATCAGCAATACACTTGTGTCCACACATCTCAAAGGTCAAAACTGTGCAGCTAGCAGCTTTGGAGAACTGTGCTGTTTATTTTGGCACTTGCACTGTTTTTCAGCAGTGCTGCCAGCTGTCATAACAATATATATTCAAGATAGAAATGTTTTCTGAGACGTGTCAGGATCAAACTGGATAGAAGAGGCAGTGAACTTTAATGGCAGGTGCAGGGAGGAGAGATATGCTCTACACTTGGTCAGTCTACATTAACCTTCAGCAGGCCACGGAGGAGACAGGGGGAAGTGTCCAACGTCTGGGCAACTGTGACATGACACTAAGCCTCGAGGGTAAATGTCTTCAGAGAGCTCTGAAACACAGAGCCCTGTCTGTCAGGATGAGAGGGAACGCGACACAAGAGAAGAAGACAATAGACACACAAACACAACAAACAACTGTAAGGAGTGAGCGACTAAATAATTCCCAGATTAGTGTAATCATCTAAAAGAAAAAAGGAGGATCTTGCCGTATTATGGTAATGACTCAGTGGGAATCACAGTGACTCATCGGTGCTGCTTGACGGGATCACAGCCTTTCAACACTTCACTGGTTATATGTACTAAGGGAGCAAACTTACACATAATGGCATGCAGGTTAATCGCACTAATTAAAAGCAACTGGTGTGATTTAGAAATTTTGGTGGCCTGGGAGTTGAGATGACATTTTGTATAAATCCCATCAGTCCAGCTCTTTGTTTCCTTCTCACCTTTATTTGTCACTGGGCTTTGGTTAATTTGATTAATGTCTCATTAAAAAGCAAGAGCTGGTAAACTTCCAAGCAGTGACAAACAGACATTAAATTTACAGACTTGTTAGGAGCCTGTTCAGTAAACTGCAGTATTGAACTGCAGTCATCATCTGTGCTGCTGAAATGAAACAAAAGTGAATAATGGAACAAAAATACTCTCGTTAAGCTTTACACAGGAAGTAAATTTTACTCCTAATTTGGATAATCACTCTGATTTTCATGACTGAAAGAACAAGATCACGGATACAAGCAGCTGAAATGGGTTGCCTCAGGAGGGTGGCTGGCGTCTCCTTTAGGGATCAGGTGAGAAGTTCAGTTATCCATTAGAAACATGAAGTAGAGTTGCTACTCGTTTGTGTTGAAAGGAGCCAGTTGAGGAGGTTCGGCCATCCTGTAAGGATACCTCCAGGTCACCTCCCTAGGGAGGAGTTGCAGGCATGTTCAGCTGGGAAGAGGCCCCAGGGCAGATCCAGATCCAGGTGGAGAGATTATATCTCTGCACCAGTCAGAGCTGGAAAAGGGAAGTCTGTGGCCCCCTGCTGAAACCGCTGCCTCCACAACCCGACCCCGGATAAGCCGTTGACAATGGATGGATGGATGGATGGACTCTGACTTTGACAGCATTCACATAAATGTCTTTGTTTCAATTCCAAGAAATTCACCTCGATATTGTTCTCAGTGTTATCACAGTCTGAGATCAGAAACTTAAAATTTAATGCTTATAAAATCTGGAAAATATGCAAATAAACCAGGTTGAAGTTTCAAACAAAATGAAACTGGTTCATCGTGTGAAAGGTATCAATTTTGTCACCTAACTTTATAAATGTGCAGTATTTAATTATCAGAGTAGCCCTTTACTATCAGATATTGGCGGATACTGCTGATTTTTCGGTCTTATTTAGAAAAATGAAGGCACATAATAGGATGGTGACTTATTTAACTCTTAATGACACCACCATTAATTCAAACTCTTCACGATGGCAAAACTTTAAAAAGTGAGAAAAACACATTATGCTTCCGAAAAAGACTATACTACTTAAAATGAGCATTATCTATTTCACATTTAGGATAACAGTGGCAAAATATGTCTTTCTGTTTGTCAGCTTTAACACTCCTATTGAACATTTCCTAGAACACCTTTGTCATGTCAGAACTTTTATCAACCAGACAACAATGAGTGGCTGTGGACAAAACAAAAAAAAAACATACACATATTTAATTTAATTGACTGGTTCAATTCAGATCCAGTTCATCAATGAACAACTTCAACGCACCCGCAGGGGTTTGACCTGCAGTATAGTCTTAACTGCAGATGTCTTGCCATTTGCCTCTCTGTGTCTGCTCTCTGGTTTCTGACTGAGAGAAATAGAAGATGTCATACTGCCTTAAAAATGTAAGGGGAGTGGCATAAAAATAAACCCAGCACAAAGGACTAGACTGTGAAAGACAAAAGACTTGATGTGACAAGTGGAAAGAACTGAGGCTGTATAGGCCATAAGACGTGATATAAGGTATGGAGCTGAACAGTAAATGGTAAAACGACAGATAAGACTGAAATGAGATGTGAATGAGGTTGATATAAGTAGAGACGGAGCATTAAGGGAGTCTACCAGCAGGTCTCATCACACATGTATGCACACGCACACACACACACACTCCTGTCCGGCTCACTGCACTCTCCACACCTCAATAATTCATCGCTGCTAAAATAAAAACGCCATCATCTCACAAGCAAAAATTCAACCACAATCAAAGATTATTCTCCAAGTTTTTCGCAGCCACATCAAAATCAACAAATAATTTACATCCCAACACACAGACCATGTCACATTGTATCACTCAAACACACTGCTGTGTTTGGGTGATGCAGATGGATGGACAGGCTGTGTCATCACTACAGTGTACAGAGAGAAAAAGCATCCAAATTCTGCATCCTGTAGGTCCTTTTTTAGGACAGTGAATTATTCAGAGTGTTACCATCTGGGGTGGCCTTTCTGAGGCCAAAACAGTTTAGGCTTCAGCTGTCTTTGGCGTCACTCAGTACGCTGCCCGAATCAGCCATGTTATTAACGATACCCATGAGCCATTCGTATGCATCTGCAGCAACGTGGTCGAGTTGTTTCACCTTGCTCCCAGTAGATCTACTGCAGGAGATATCTATGTGATTTCTACTATCTTAAGGGATTTTGGTTGGTTGTTTGCCCTTTAACCTTTTATTTTAACAGACAGACCTTTTATCCCTGAGAATAAAACCAACTATTCTTCAAGTACATTGTTTTTTTTAATCCGACACAACATCTCCACTGTGTCTCTCTGTCCTGCTTTGCTCTTTTCTTCTCAGCAGTGACAGGAACATGTGCAGGTTGAGCACAGAAGAGAGATAATAGAAGCAGGGAAAGTGGCTTTCCTCTGCTCTGAGCTCCCTCGGTGTCACCCTCACATGTAACCGCTGCATACACTTACAACAGTTTCTTCTAAATAAATCTGCTGCAGCTCCCTATGGCGAAAAAACAACATTGATCTCTCTCTTCATCTGCCTCCTGCTCTCATTCAAAGAGCAACATCCAAAAACATGTGCCAATGCAATGACTAAATGTTTACTATGAAGCGTTGACTCACTAATGCAGAGCCCTCTTGACCCAACACATCTGCAGTTATGAGAAAGCATTTTTTGAACTCAACAGAATCAACAGCCTCAGAATAACCCCAGGACAGAACTTAAGCTGCATATTTCTGCCCACCCACATATAAAGTTTCTCCCAGGGGCTGCAGAGAGCTGCGTCGGGGTTGTGTGAGGGGAAATCACACGCTATGTTCTCGGACTCCCAGGCAGAGTGCATGCTTTTAATGAGCAAAACATCTAATCAGGGGTAGCCGAAGCACATATTACCACATTTACTACAGCACGCAGTTGATACTGACAGAGACAAGGAGGACAGGAAGTCAGAGCGCAAAAGGAGTTGAAAACATCAAATTAAACAGAGAAGAAATTCTGGCGTGCAGGAAGAGGCAGAGAGTGAATACATCCTCCTGCAATGGCTGCCTGGATTGAGTCACGTTACTACAGCAGGCAGGGCAAAGTTTGATAGAAGTGACAGAGCCACAGCCATACAATGCCTCAGCTTTAAACAAAGCACAGGTGATAGTGAAAGAGTCACAGGGGAACGAATAGGTCATGAAAAAGAAGAAATGTTCTGTAGATCAAGTCTGAGAAGAAACGGCTGTTAAAATACACTGAAGTTTGAGGGAGTTCGTAGTTTTTGCAGACGTAAGATTTAGCTGTAAATGTGAAGTACTTCAATTTTGAGGAGGGGACTGAAAAAATGAGAGTTAAAGAGTCATAAGGGCCAACAAAAAGCAAACTTACATTCATCTGCATAATAAACTTCATGTTTGCTCTGTTTTAATGCCTTATAAGCAAATTCATCTAGCTAATTATGTACTGACAGGGAGGTTTTTAATTGCCCACTTTGTTGTAAGAACTTCTTTTTCAAAAAGTTGCACAGAATAATCTCAGACCTGAGACTGACTTTCTTTTGAACTGACTGGGTTACTTGAGTTCTATTCATGTTTTTCTGCATGGCATGTCTCTGTTCCAGTGAAAACATGTTCAGCATACGGCACTTTACAGTAATTAATCCATCCAAATACACTCAGTACGTTTTCAGAAGCAGACGCAGTAGGTGCCCTGCTTTACCCTGTTGCACTGAAACGTGGAGATCCCATTTCAGAACCATGGACAGCTCCTGAAAGGAATTCCGCACAGGTGGCTGATTCAGGACCACTGACAGCTCCTCCTTAGCTCATTGATACTTTTCCTGCACTGATAGACATGCAGTTACCTGAGGTTCTCTGTAAAGAGACACTCCATTAAAGTTTGTTATCATGATCAGAGGGCCTTGCAACACACCGCAGGCCATGAGGCACACTGGGGGGCCCAGAACCCCATTTTGAGATTTCATCAAGTCGATTTAAACGCCCATGCGTGTCCGCAATCAGAACCACATCATTCAGCTGTTTAATGAGTCATGGCCATGGGGCCAACTGGTTCAAAATTGCTAAAGGGTTTATTGTTGAAATCGCAGACTATGACTACAGGGAATTGTGTGTAGAGGCAAGACATCCTTCTCCCACATCACGTCCATGTGCGTGTAAAGCAGTTTTATCATGATTACACGGGTTTGTTTGCAAAGAGGTGCAAGTTAGTTAATTGAGGCGTGCTGGAAAATCACGCGCTAAACTGTCTGACGGGAGTAAATGCCAAGATCTTTCCCCACCGGCCTGCTTTCCGGTATCACGTGTTGTCTGTAAAGTACAAATGTGGCTAAAACATGTCCACAAAATGTTCATACTGTGTGGAGAGTTGTGGTATTTTAGCAGCACAGCATGCATTATAATAAACAATTCTAACATCATTAAGACAGACTTCCCCGAGCAGTGACATTAACTGGCATGCATAGAGACGAGAGTGTACATGAACAGCCCATGACTGATGATTAAAGCCCTATGCGCAAAGTAGAAGCCCCCTGTCCCGTCCCGTTCCAGGAGGATTTGAGCGGATTACTCACTTGCCACGGTGAGAACCAGGAGAGCCAACGCTGCTTTCACCGGGGCTGCCATCGCTTCCTCCCCTCCAGTTCGGCAGACACACGAAAACTTACAGAGTGTTTCTCGCCTGGGTTTTTCCTCTTTTCCGCCCTCGATGTGAAGTAAGTAAAGAGAGAAACAAAAAAAGAAAAAGGCGGGCTGGTTATAATGGTCTCATCGCAGAGGTTTCGGCAAATGACGGCCAGTATCTGAGGCTTGGAGGCATTGAGAGCAGCACTGACAGCTGTCAGAGCCAGGAGATGAGGATCCTGGATGCTTTCTGCCAGAGCGCACCGACTCCACCGCTGGTCCTGGAGCTGTGATTGCGCGCAGCGGAAACCGGCTGCAAAGAGCAGAGTCTCCCTCAATTCAGTTCTTCTAGAGCGATGCAAACAGCGTTTTCCACGGGAATATGGGTCACGAGCTAGTGGGGATACGCAAATCCTGTTATCGCCGAGGTGGCCATTCTTCAGATGAAAGATTTAAGCGCCCCGGTCTTCACATCGCCCTGCCCGCCCAGCGCGTTCCCCCGTCGGACGTCGGCTTCACTCTCTAACGTTCTGATCGACACAGCCTGACATGACAACAAACAGGAAACGATAACAGTTAGAATTTCCCCAAGGGAACACATTTAATATCCAGCAGCCTTTGAGAACAACCTTATCTTCACCAATCAAAGGAGACTCCCCTCATTGAAAATTTACTTTAAGTTAATTAAAACACACTTTTATGAAGCTCACAAGGGAGCAGCTACAAGAAGCCAAAACCTTTTTTTTGACTAAAACTACAAAAAGAAAACTTCATCTCCTTAATTCAATAAGCTAGTTAACCGAGGAGAAAATAAAATCATTAAATCCAGAGATTAAAATTATGTGGAAGCAGGTGTTTGTCAGTAAAACCCTTGTTATCTGCATTAAGCACATTGTTGTTGAGTTTGTTCCCTCACTGAGGTTTGGAAGGATGACGGTGGGAGATGATGACGTTTCCTACAGGATTCATGACAACCTTTACAATCCACTGAATGTGATATTTTATTTATCCCTATGGGGCAATTATCCACTCTGTTTGCCCACCATCATGACCACAGGGAGATCAATGGTCAGGGTCAACCACAGGACGACAATGGAGGGGGAGAAACAAAAACTGTCTTGCTCCAGGACACTTCGGCAGCACTGATCCTTAGGACAGTTCTAAAATCAAGAAGCCATCAAAAGCCAAAATCATTCTAAATTCATCGAATCACTTGTTTAAATTTATCACAATACAGCAGGCAAGGAATAACCATAAGAGGAGAAAAACCAATAACTGGTAATCAAATCTTTGCTGACCAGTTCCAGCTTCTTGGGTTACTGAGAGTAAAGCTGCAACATTTATCAATAAAAGGAATCATGACAGGCGACGGTTATATTGTTCGCTCATAATGTGGTGAATCAGCCTCAGCTGGTGGGTCATGGGTCCGATCAGGCATTACAGAGAGATACAGGGGGTGTGTGTCCGTATGTGTGTGAGTGTAGAAAGGCTGCAGGCTTCCTCAGTCTGCACAGGTCAATGCGGTATAACTACCCCAGAGGTCCCTTTGGTGATGTGAGCAGAGGAGAGGGCAGGAGGAAGACGTGGCCTTAAATGTGCTTCACAAAATGACTCCAGCTAATTATTTCACTGTATGAGCACAGAGGAGGAGGAGGAGGAGGAGGAGAAGGAGGAAAAAATAAAAATACATATGGGTAATAAAATGTCTTTCAAAGTTTATGAAGCAAAGATGGAAGATGATGAATTTGAATTATGAGGACTGTGGGGGGTTTTTTTGCAAGGGAAAACATGTAGAAAAACAGTGAGAGGAAAAGATGTAAAAGTTTAACATTTTCAGAGAGTTTGACAAGGAGATCGAAATCACCCTCATGTCTTAAGCAAGAGCCAGCAGCCAGTTAGCTTAGCTTAGCATAAAGACAGGAAACAGGGGAAATTGCTCGACTGGCTCTGTCCAAAAGAAAGAAAGAAGAGATGTGCCCACCACCATCTCTAAAGATTAGTATATAACATGTTACAACTCCTTTTTAAGAGGAAAAGGAAGTGTAAAATGGGCACATTCTGGTTTTACAGGAAGTTAATGTGCTGTACTTTTTATTGTGAACGTCAGAGATGCCAGAAAGCAACAAACCCTTTAAATTAAACAACAGACCTTCATCTTTTTTATTGTCCAAAAGAAATCATACTCAGTACAATGCGGTGTAATTTGTTTTCTGTGTTTGACACATCTGTGAGAGGCAGTGGGCAGTCGCCGGACAGCACCCCACATTTCAAAGCCAGTATCTCAGACACGGGAAGTGGCAGGAGGATTAACATAATGTACATGTTTTTCAATGGTGAGGTGGTGTCAAACATTTCAAGAGAAAAAAACACATGCAATCACAGGGAAAACATGTAAAATTCCAAACAGAAAGGCCCAGCCCCAACCAGAAGTCAAACCTACCTAGCTTTGAGGCAGCAGTGCTCACCGCTGAGCCACCGTGCTGCCACCATACTGCTTTGTCTGAGCTATTCCAGACCTGTAAAAAATCTCTGTTGAAAAATAAACTCATTTAATGCTGTGACAACACAGTGATTCAAGTTTGGTTAACAATAGGCTCAAGGAAAGATCATGAAAGTGGCAGTGGCTCCTCCTGAAACAACTGATTCTGTTGCCACTACTTCTCTTTGGTTTTTGTATGGAATAAAGAGATGCAGTTCAGTGTATTTTGTTACCTTTGGACTAAAAATGGACCCAAATCTTATTACCCTCCACTCCTTCCCCATTACTGCCACACTTCAGCAACACGCGAGCGTCCGCCTCCCAAAGTCCCCGCCCATCTCTCCTAATGAACATTATCTCTGCATCCTAAAAGCAATGGAGAGGAGCAGAGGGAGGCCAAATTTAATCAGAGCTACTTAGAGCTCACTGTGGGGTCTGCAGGGGGCACAGACACACACACACACACACACACACACACACACACACACACAAACATACTTAAATGATAAAATCTCTGGATACTTTGGTCCCATGTTCTATAAATACTAGAACTGATTGCTAAAAGATAAACACACACTTGTCCCAAACTAAACCTGCTCAGAATTCTTTTCAATGCTAGTAGTTTTGGTCGTTTCAACCCATCTAGTAAAAACTGTTTATTTTACAATAGTGCTGACTGTTTTGCAGAGCATTTGATTCTAGATTGGTCTTCTATCCTACAGACAGCCATTACTTTCAATTAAGCTGTTTCTGAGACAAAACTGTTATTTAAGATAGTTCCATTAGCGTGAACATTTAATATCACATCATGACACTGTTGCCGGCAGGGTGAGTTTTATCAAAATTTTCATGGTTGGTGCGTCTTGTGTAAAAAGCAACAATAATGTTACCTAATAATGACCCTTTACAAGCATGTGACACTTTCACAACATTTTAGTTTAGCTTCATTAGTCTCTGCTAGTTGTTAGTTTAATACTCTCTTTACAAACATAGAAGTTTATCACTCCCGTTATGTCACACCAATGGAGGTATTTACCTGTTTAAAAAAAATTAAAATTCTTGTGGTGTGGAGTTAGAAAGAACTGAGCTTGCCGGACATCTGCAGTCCTCAGCTTTCTTAGTAGCTTGAAACTATGTCAGCTGCTACTGGCATAACACACTTGAATCCCTGACCCAACTAGTGGTCAAGTTGCATTGAGGATGATGTACAGTAGATGCTTTTTCATATATATATATGTGGCATTCTCAGTGCTTAGACAAAAATTTCAAGTCTACGTATGAATCTTATTCAGATATTTGCACAGTAGCTTCCTGAGAGGAAAATAATCCATGCAAATACTTCGATGAATGAAATCTCTAAATATTCTTAACTCCAAAGTACTCTGTCATATCTGACATGTGTTCCCCACAAGAGAAAATGCAAACCTTCATTTTAATCAGTTAGTGAGTGAGTGAGTGTATCACATTTGCGTAATCATTCATCAGTTCACTTCCTACAGCAATGATAATCTGATATCTACCAGAGCTGAGGCACACTATCATAATCGAATTAACTTTACATTATACACAGCTCCATATGTAATATATCCTCTGTATGCTAACACACACACACACACACACACACACACACACACACACACACACACTCACACTCACACACGCTGGCATACACTCCTTAGGTTTACAGCAAACTCACAACATCTGCATCTATTTCACAACAGCTGCATCATCATATTGTACATTTTAGTGGATTCACTTTGCTTAATTCACTCCTCTCTCCAAAGAGCCTCCAAACCAGCCTCCCTTTCATCTAACAGTGTGTGTGTGTGTGTGTGTGTGTGTGTGTGTGTGTGTGTGAGTGTGTGTTTGCCTGCAGGCAGCACAGTCAGAGACAGTGTGCCCCGGTGAAGTGGCCGATTCCCCGGCTGCATAAATGTTATCATAAATTCATATCACTAGAGGACATTTGTGTTTGGACTGACAGTATGAGATGGGGCTTTTTAAATTCCAGACTGGTAGCCTGTCACATCTGGTCATTTTCCTGCTCCGGCGGGACAAAATCACTATGATGGGACCTCCCGGATGTGTAGTGATGAACGCATCTCATCATCTATCTTTATCTCTTTCTAATGTTCCTGTTGCTGCTCTGCGCTCCTCGCCTTCGTCGCCTACCTTCAGTCTTCATCGCCTTTATTTGCACTCTTGCTTCTCGTCCTTTGGTTTCATCAATGTCCTAGCTCTCTATTTTTCACACCTGCTTTTCTCCTCTCAGTGCTCTTCTTCCAACCCTTACTCTCTCCTCTTAAATCCTCTACACACCCTGTTGCTACATTCTCATCTCTCTTAAACCAAACGGGCATGAGGAACCCCTGCTGAGCTCCCAGTGAGTGGGAGAAAAATGTTGGGAAAATTGCAGGAATCTTATCATGGCTGAGCTCAATTAAATGTTCTGATGGAGCCTGCAGCCTCAGAGCTTGTCTCTGTGCTGCTGCTGAGTTTTTCTGCTGTTCTGCTACATCCTCGCTCAATTGGTTTTCTGTAACATTATACAGGAAGGTGGGTTTTTTTATGAGGGCCCCAGGTTTGTCCCTGAAACTTTAGGAAGTTTAGGAATTGAGGCAATCCAATGATTAAGTATTTTTTGAGGTTTCCCTATTTTTTGCTCAGTGTCCACACTGGCCTTATTTTAACAGTATTGGATGTTAGTGTTAGAAACCATAAGATGCTGCATAACTTTTGTTGATGTGGAAAATCCACCTCACAGCAGATGATTTCAACCATTCAGATGCAAGTATGTAGGTTGATCAAATTTTAAAACAGTTTTATCAGGCCTAGGGTTTGCAAGGTGGTGACAACATGCATGGACTGCACTGGCTCTGTGACAGTCCTTCTTCACATAAAGCCTCTCATGCCATCTTTACTGCGGGCCAAGAGGATTCAGCGCTGCACATAATCCAGAGGCAACAACAATCTGACAGGCTTGGACCCTACACACACATGCTCTGTTTGAGAACTATGACAGTGTTTCACAATCCAACATGTTCGTAACATGTAACGGAGGAGGAGGCTGGAGTTTGGTGATGAATGAGGGAAGGAGACAGAAGGAAAATTTAATTTGCAAAACCATGATTGCAATTATTTTAAAAAAGATTATACACTTAAGTGCAGTATGTAATTTCAGCCACTAGAGGTCTTTTAATCAAAACAAGAGAAAAAAAGAAAAAGACATAGCTTGATGATGCGGTGAAATAGCATGAGATTAAGAGATTTGTTGTCATTGTTAAAAAAAAACACAACTGCCCATGAAAATCTTTCTGATTTGACTCAGGCAGAACTGGTCAGACATGGTGCGATGCTAGTCTTATTCACATTACGTTCAGACACGTTCGCCGAGGGACAAATGGCATTGATAGGTGACCAAATGAAACACACAGTGGCCTTGAATAAAATTATATATTTTGTGTACATGATGCAAGTACACCTACACAAAATGATAAAGTCCATAAACCACTGATTCTTTCATTGGACGAACAGCATTTTCTTTAAACAAGAATTTTTTTATAATGACCCCTAAACTATGTGTTTGCATGCACACATTTTTGGTTGTGTGTGTGTTTGACTCTATCTATATGCCAAGGCTTGGTTTGAGATGTAGGTGTGGCTTTACATTTCATACTTCCAGGTGCACTCACATGAACATGGACACTCATGAAAAATAAAGTGTTCCATACTGTAGCTCTTCTCCTGGAATGACTCTTGTACCTGTCAGCACTCAAAAGCGACCAAAGTATCCTATAGGTGGATCTGGGTCCATTTGTGAACTGGTTACTCACTCATTACTAATTGAGATAAATAGAATATAAGAGGATTCAAATGGGTTAAAATGATTTTTTACCTTCCATTTTCAATGCTTAAATTATAAAAGAGCAACAACTGAAATCAACCAATCATGAGGATGTAATGATGTCATTGCACGCTTCTGAAAACCACAGGTACATTAAAATTTGAAGTTTCATGTTTTCTTTGGCTAAGGTCTGGTCAGATTTTGGCACAAAACCACTTTTTTTCACATCAACTTTTGATCAACATCAAAAGAATTTTCCAGAAGAACAATAAATTACTACTACAGCATTCACTTTGCCACAAACAGAAAGATCTGCCAACATCTCCATAAAACATTCAGTTTGTTCACTAGGAAAAGGGTTGGAAATTCTTCCAATTGTCTTCTTAAAATGAAAATCCACCACTTTTCATGTGGACGTCTAATCAATGTTGATGGTAATTGTTGTCAACTGAAGCAATAAATCCCTCAGTTTGTGCTATATTGACAGAGAAAGCTGAGTTTTCTGGGTTTGTCCTCTTCACACAGCCATTCTTGCAGTGCCTACATGTACCAGGATGCATTTCATCACAAA
>JAQFJA010000026.1:13515486-13537615 GCA_029874485.1 Naso brachycentron | reverse complement strand
ACAAAATGTAAAACTCCACATTAGATCAAACATGTTGTGTATGTGGATGTATTTGCAGTGCACTCACACACATTACTTTGGCTGCTCTGTGGTACCAGACTGCACAGCAGGCTGATGGGTAAAGCCGGTGGTCCTGTGGTAAAATAACTATCACTGAAACAATCTCAACAGCAGGAGTTCCACCTCACCGCCACAGGCTTCTGTCCTCTCAGCCAGCAGGATCTCTCCTCCCTGCCTCCCCTTTACCTCAGCCTCTCATTATATACCAGCTTATACATCCAATCCTCCATCATCTCAACCATTAGAATAGAAGAATATGCACACTTACAGCTGGGAACACACACATGCACATATTTCATCATTCTACCAATTAGAACACGTCACGATTGCAGCAGGGGGATGAAGATAGGAGTAAAAATAAACGCGAACCTGCCACAGGAGCTCTTTTGTGTTCCAGGAGGGGACATCTCCTGCTACCACGACCAGCCATGTTCCTGTAATGATGCCTTGGGATGGTCTGACCCCTGCTTCACCTCTCTCTCCAGCCTCACCTTTTATCCCGGCCTGCCAGCTAATCATAATCCAGATCTCTCAGGTCAGTCTGCATCAAAATATGATCTCTTACATCTGATATGAGTTCAGCTTTGATGTGTTTCTCAAAGGGTTTTCTCTCATCTGTCCTCTTGTTTTAGGGCCTCTGTGTCATTACAGCTGAACAGGACTACAAAAGACTTCAGAAGAGAGAAGAGAGTTTTCAAAGCTGAACTGACTGAAATTGTTATTAATTACAAAATTACTGACACTGAGATAGAAATCTGTAAATCACAATTACATGAAGACCTCCTCCTTAGCACCTCTGCTTCTAAAGAACTGCTGTAATATGACAGGCAGCTCTAAGATACAGCTGACAGTCAGCCAGCATGATCAATATCATGACCCTGGAATTTGCTCACCTTGTTGTATGTTATCTCTGTGTGTTTCCTGTTTCCAGGCACTGGTTTTTATGGGTCATGCAGACGCTAACAGCTGCTGGGACACTTAACACAACTTAACGCCCAAAAAAAAAAAAAATCTGATCCAAGTGTTTTGTGTTGTATAGGCTAATTAGTCGCAGTTATTTGTAAAAATGGATAATAATTGTAAAAATAATAGCTTAAAAATTATTTGTCACTCCCGGTGACTTTTAGGCCGTCCATGGCAACAAATCAAATGTGCTGAAAGGGTTTTTCATTTCAGTTTATTATGAATTTCATTTTACTATTGACTGATGACTTATACTTGACACATATCAATACATTAAATTGAAAAACAGCCTAATAGTACATTTGAAGAATGTGCATTTGTGCAATCTTTATACAAGCGCATGTTGTCATGAATATGTACAAGAATATTGTTTGCCAAAATGACCATATCGAAGGTAGAATTAAATGTACAGGCAGTGAGAATAAACAAGTCTTAAGTGCATAAGGGCATCGCACATTAGTAAAGGGTTGAAACTGAAAAGTAGCCACAACTTTCCCTCCTAACATTTTGCTAAGTTTTGTCTTTGACAAAACATAGATGTTGTATAATTCAGCGAACCTTGGCATAAACTTTGAAAGGACATGGTGCATGAAAAATCCCTGTAATTCCTTCTGTACTCAGCTCTACTCCATCAGGAACAGAGAAAGAGAACTTCTGTAGCAAACCGACCAAAAACAGGAACAGTTCCATCTTGGCGAGACTTTCTCCTAAACACACGCGTTTCCCTAAAGAGTCCACAAACACACACACATGAAGGTTAGGATCTCAAGAAAAACTTATATTCTGGTTCAGTTCATGCTTAAAATTAAGGTGAATGTGGCTTACCTGCAGAGAAAGGCAGAAAAGCTTCTCTCTTTACGAACTTTCCCTGAGCATTTAGGAAGTGTTCTGGCCTAAAGCTGTCTGGAGTCTCCCATTCGTTCTTGTCGAAAAGCACGGTGGTCAGAACGGTCATAAGGGTAGTACCCTAAAAAACAGCATTTGTTTGTTAACACCAAGCATTCTTCAAACTTAAAATCACTGTACTAAGTGTAGCTTGTCACAGCTACGGCCACAGACTTTCCCTTGCCGGTGTTTTTCCACCAAATCAGCTCTGGTGCTTGATCCAGTTTCATTTACCAGTTATGTCTTGACGCCTTGGTACTATCTTGCAAACTAGACCACATTTCCACTAATTGTGGATTAGGGAATGTTTTAAACAAGTAAATATCATCAACAGAGGGCATTGTAGAACGCACAATGATCTCTTACACATACTTGGGTTCCCACATCAGGTCAAGAAATCCTGATAATTTTTGGTTGACGTTTCAAAGCAACTTTTTGGCAATCGAACATATTTATTTTTGGCCAAAGTTCTTCAAAAGGTTCAGTTGCTTGAACAGTATGTTACCTTGAACGGAACTGGTTCCATGTTGGTAGACAGGGCTTTGTGTTTCCCCTCTTCTCTGTGTTTCCATCTTTGTAAATTCATCAGTACCATTGTCTGTGTTATGCATTTGGGTCCAATTAAGCCCCTTTTCCACCCAGCACCAAAGTTTAGTATGTAGTACGACATGCAATTATTGGCATGTCCATTGTCAAAAGTTTTGGATGGTACCAAAATAACCAATCTGTACTTTTTGGCACCCTTCCGTTGGGGTACCTAGCTCGTCCGCCAAAAGGGTGGAGACACACTGCATTTCATTGACTGCAAGCATTCAAAAAGCTGCTTTTAACTGTCGTAAGACTGTTCATTTCAGAAAGGTTTTTTTGTTTGTTTGTAAGAATGTAACCACGAAGATTCCTTATATGTAGTCAGTTTATCCATACAACGCCTGTTTGTAACGTGTGTGCAACAAACCTTTGGTATGAAGTAACCACATAGTGACGTGTCCTTGACACACTCTCTGAATGCATTGATAGGAACAATGTTTGCGACCCTCTGGATCTCATGGATGACAGCGTCAGTGTAGGGAAGGTTAGGTCTGTCTGCCATGGTGGGCTGGCGGGTCTGTCCAATGACATGGTCTATCTCTGCTTGAACTTTTTCTGGAATACAAGAAAATTGAAGGAATTTGCAAATGTGAGACTTCTATTTAATTTTTGGCTCCGAAACTTGTTTGCAAATAAGGGTGACCACTTCCTCAAAAGATATATCTGCTAACTTCCAGACATGCTTTAGACAAGATATTAGTACTTTAATTTCTATTAATACATTTTGGTTAACACACATGCAAATACATCTTAACAGTACTATGTCTGCAGCCTCTTTTTAAGTGCAATAACAACACAATGTTTTATTGACTGATTTCTATTTATTGACTATTCACTTATTCTTGCAATACTGGGGTGCGATATTCCTCAGGTTTGATCATGTGTGCAGAATTCTTATGCTCTTGATTTTTATTAATATTTCATCTCATGCTGTTGTGTGATTATTGGGTGTCTACTGGCTGGTCAAAAAACAACATTTTACTGTACTTGTATAGTGACAATAAAGTATCCAATCAAATCAATTATAAAATATTCTTAAAAGCGAAAATATGTCATACAAACTGTCAATGTTTTTAGTTATACCAGTGGAATGACAGTATTGCTCTGTGAGTTTGTCTGCTGGTCCACCACTTTGGTCCAAACTGAAGTTTCTCAACAACTATTAGGTATTTAGCAGTGAAAGTTTGTACAAGAACAAAGTCTGAGCGTAGGACCAAGCAAGTCACCTACCCTGGATATCAGGATTTTTGATGAGGTAAACCAAAGCCCACCGCAAAGTAATGGAGGTTGTATCTGTTCCAGCCAGGAACAGATCCAAAGAGCACAGAGCCACATTAGTGTCAGTGAAGCCCAGGTCTAACTCTTTGTGCTATTGAGAAATGCACAGAGGACACCGTAGTGAATGCTGGGTCAGTTGGCAGGAAGGAAGGCCATATGATGCAGTGTGTGTGATGAAGTTTACAAACATTCTCCATTTCAATGATGAAGGCATCAATGTAGTCACGGGGATTGTTGCGGTCCAGGTCTTCCTTGTGTCTCTTCACCTCCTCACTGCTAAAGTCTATAAGGGCTTTGAAATTGCTGAAAATTTTGTTGTGAGGACCTGGCAAGTGCTTCATCACTCCAGGTAATGCCTCATACAGCTACTCGGAAAAGAGCAACAGAAGAGAGAAACTTTCATTCGCATCATCTTTTACTTTTTGTGATAAATTATGAGTATACAGTGGCCACTCAGGCAGTTATTGAGGATTGACTCCCACAATGCTGCCTGAGTGCAATCTCCCTAAATTAAATGGGTATTACTGACTTACAACACCCCATATAGAGCCCTGTATGTAAAAAGCTTCAGTCAGACACTTGAGTATCATCTGAAATTTGTGGTCACTGTAGTCAAACCGTTTCCCCATCACCAGCTGACAAATGATGTTGGACACGGCATTGTAAAAAAGGGCTGTTGGGTCGAATGGTTCACCTGGAGGAAACAGGTCAACTGTCAAGACAATTTCTGAACAACTGATGCAGCTGACGGTGAGTTTGTTTTGTATTTCTTGTGTACCACTTTTCTCATTCTGTAGCGCCTCCTGCAGGTGTTGGAGCTCCACACAAATACTCTGCTCCAAAGTGTTTTTGCCCAGGCCAAAGCTACGCAAGGTAGACAAGGCAAAGCGTCGCTGTGTCTTCCATATTTCACCATTGCTCTGGAACAGACCAGCTAGACACAAGCATGCAGAAGAAATAGGGTTAATGCTTCTGGGAAGCTAAATTCAGCACAGTATTAAACAAAGAATAGGAGAGATTTGTACTTCCTGAGGCACGTCTTTCAATGACTGCACTGAAAGGTCGATCCACAAAGTTCTCGCCCTGTGTCACAAGTGCTTCCTTTACCATCTTGTACCCACACACAACCACCATCTTGTTACTGCCGAGGCGGACGCTGTACACATTCCCATAGGTGTTAGCCAGCTGTGGGTAACAGATCAAGGAACACATTACTGCATCATATGACCTTTTTACATTCTTCAAAAACAAAGTGCCATGTGTGATAAGAGGTCAGAATTTCCATTTATATTTACAATTTGACAACCAGAAATCAGTGTCTTTTATTAGTTTCCATAAAATATTAATTTAAAGCATATGGATGTTTTCGAGAGTGTTTATCCCTGTTGTTCACATATCCACTAGCCTGATAGCAATTGCACATAGCCTCTTTGAAGGATCATGAGCTAATTGCAAATAAAATAAATTAATCAGATATAGGTTAAATATTTTTGTTTTTTAGTGTCTCAGACATTCATTCGTTTTCGTAACCGCTTATCCTTTCTGCAGGGTCGCAGGGGGGCTGGAGCCGATCCCAGCCAACAGTGAGGGAGGGCAGGGTACTCCATGGACAAGTCGCCAGTTCATCGCAGGGCTGACATATCCATGGGTTCCCCAGCAGACATCTTGATGACCAACACAGGTGTGACCAACAAATGGCTTCATTCCATTGAGTGTCACAGCAAGCCAGGTCAGTGAGTGAGCATGCTCAGTAGCAGAGCTCTGGAACAAGCTCACCTAATAACCTGATGGGTTTCATGATGTTGTTGTCAGAGCAGGAAAAGTGCAGGTAAAATTATGGCATTAATGATGGCTTCAATTTAGGTGAGCTTGTTCCAGAGCTCTGGTACGGTACATGCTCACTCATCGACCTGGCCTACCGTGATATTTAATGGAATGAAGCCATTTGTTGGTCCTCAAGATGTCTGCTGTGGAACCCATGGATAGAGACAAACAACCATTCACACTCACATTCTCATCTACGGGCAATTTAGAGTCACCAGCAACCTAACCTGCATGTCTTTGGACTGTGGGAGAAAGCTGGAGAGAACCCACACAAACTCCACACAGAAAGGTCCTACCTCAGCCGTGTATCGAACTCAGGACCCTCTTGATGTTAGATGAGTGGACCTGGATTCAATCCCAGGACCTTCTTGCTGTGAGGCAACAGTGCTAACCACTAAGCCAACCTGCCCGTGTCTCAGGCAGGAACTTAAAGCAGGCGCTCATACAAGGTGAAAAGTCCAATATTAACCTTACCTCTGTAAAATACTTGGGTGGATGCTTTGTGTCCATACTGATTAAATTCCCCACAATGGGAAGAGCAAACGGTCCTGGAGGAAAATTTGGAGGATTCCTGTTTTTGAGGAAGTCTGCTACCAGGATAAAAATGACTGTAAATATTAACAGCCCCTTGAGGTCAAAATTCAGCAAAAAATTGTAAAACCACATTGTGAGAGAGTTAAACCAGCAGCCAGAGGACGTTTGGAGCTTTTCAAGACTGTCTTCTTCCTATGCTGCAGGAGCAACGATTTTATGACGCCTGCCTACATTTGACTCAACCCTGTCTGTCAAACCTTATACAAGTGCAAAGGTGTTTGTCCGTGAGGGTGACTGTGTTGTTACATAACCAGCCCGCACACAAACACGCGCACACACGCGCGCACACACACACACACACACACACACACACACACACACACACACACACCTTTCCCTGGCAAACAAGACCTCTTTCTAATGACACTGTGCATGAGTGCCCTAACAAAACATTAATAAATCGACTTTAAATAAGGATTCATGAGCAACAGGAATCTCAGCCCAGCAATGTAACATGCATTGTGTAAACCCCCACCATCATTCAGTGATATTAGACTTTGTTTGAACCTTATGTAGTACAAAGTGGGTAATAAGGCAGTTTACCATTAATTAATCACGAACCACGTGTCTTTTGCCTTTTCAACCATACCTTGACTCTAAATTGAGTTTATGTAAACAGACAACTGTGGAACACAACTAAAATCAGTGACTTAATCAGTGATTGATTCAAGGGCAGAATAAAACATCTAAATAACTACTGTGTAACTACTGTGGAGCTTGGGTCAGCTCCAGGTGAGGAAACACCATCTTAGGGAGCTGTCCACACCGAGAAGCATCAAAGTCCATGACTACAGGGGGTGCCGCCACAGAGACCACCCCGACCAGGACAGACGGGGGTCCACATGACGGCCACAAAGCCATGGTGCAGAGCCTCCAACCATCCAGGATAGAACGACCCCCCCACAGGCAGACCAGACACAGCTCCTGGTGTGGAGGGCTCCCCATGAGGAAAACACTGGAGCTAAAAACTAAAAGACAGCAGGATAAGATATGTAGCTAAAATCAACATTAAAAAATTAAAAAATTAAAAAGCATAAGATAAAATTCCTAAATTTGGTTAAGGAAAGATCACATAAAATTGTGCTAAAGAACAGCTTAAATAACACTGAATAAGTAGCCTACAATTATAGAGATCAAAAGGACTCAATTTTTTTTAGTTGACTGAGTTTGCTTAAACTTTTTCACTCTAAGTGAAATAGTTTGTCAGGTGTAAATTAACCAGCATTCTCCCTCGTCACTCATGCTCGGGACCCAGATGTTGTCCCATCAGGTGCAACAAATCTAACAGGAGATTAGAGACAGAATCAGCAATACTTTATCAATCCCAGGGGGAAAATCAGGTTGTGGTAAAAAAAAATTTAAAACGTGAGTTTTCACCGCACATATCAAGACAGTCTTAAGAAGAGGTTGATGCAGCAAAGTACTAGATGCCAAGGACCCCTAAAAAACATTAGCTTAAAGCCAGGCCCTCCGCTCTGCAAGACATGTATAAAAACACATTGCTGATACTGCTACAAATGAAAAAAGACAGAAAGGAAGGGAGAACGAAAACTAGCCAGCTATCTACTGCTAATAAGATTTTGACGTTATTTTTGCAAATTAAATTCTACAAAACATGTTAAAAAAATTGCCTGTTGTTAAATTTATTTTTTCCTTCTTTGTTTGCTGTATTATCTCCCATGATCCTCAATTCAATTTGCTGTGGCCCCCTAAAAGACCACACTTTGAAAATCACTGTGCTGGGACAGTAGATCGGCATCGCAGGATCAATGTGCAAAGGATGAAGGAGAGCACATCCTCCAAGCTCGGAACAGGAAAAAAGTTAAAGCTGGAGGAGACATTTGGAGAAAAGGAACAGCTCCATTCTGCCTGGGTGCTGCCCTAAACACACATGGTTACCTGCGGCATGTAGCAGCATTAGATTAGATTCCTAACTCACATGTTACTGTCATGAATTCCTGGATGTTGGGAAGAATTCCTGTAAGTTATATCACCTATAGCGGAGCGCTTAATAAAACACTGAGTAGTAAGAAGGCATCTCCTCTGCAAAACTGATTCTTGACTCCAAGAAATGCTTAGGATGCAAAGATTTTACAGCTTGTCATTGATCACTAGGTGTGTCTGCTACAATCTTTCAACTCCTTGAAAAGATAAGCAACCTCTCATGTTTTATCTACATAATTTGAAGCCAAAGAACGTCGTGTTCCATAATATCGCCCATCCCTGAAACCCTGTGAGGCCATTTTCTCTGCAGTCAGTGGCTGAGGGGGAGTATTATTAGGGGTCCTGTGATGGAGAACAGTGACTTTTTTCTCTCCTTAGTGTGAGTCTCCCTGGCCTCCCCTCCAGCATGAGGGATTAAAGGAGGGGATGGGAGATGCCAGAGGGACCAGCAGGGTCAAAGAAGACCGCTGAGAAAGAAATCTGTGGCCAGTCGTGTGTCATCAGTCCAGACGACTCCTGTAGCAAACAGATACACGGTGGCAAATGTTTTAACCGCCTTATACTCACATACATGCTTACACACAACATGCATAAGAACAAATATTGTCTGTCTGCAAATGCGTACACAGATGGACATGTTGAAATTTATGCAATCTGCTAACTTTAAGCCCAAAATCACACATTTTTCTCATCAAGACCAACAGTTAGTACATTATTAAACATCCCCTATGGATTCTTAATGTAATCAAGACAAAAAAAAAGACAGATGAAAGGGGAGAAAACTCAAGAGGAGCAATGAACACAGTTTAACAGTTATACTACATTGGCACATTTTATATAGAGTATTGTCAATAATATATAGCCTCACCTTTCCCGCTGTCACTACTAAACAAATGTAGTAGAGGCTTATGTCAGTAGGGGGCAGTAGCTGTCAGCATACTTTGTTTTCAGGCAGCAAGGTTGCACAGAGCTGTCACTTTTAAGCTGCAGCTCATTAAAACAACTTATTAAGACATTTTACTTTACAAACAGCGAAACTGAAGTGGCTGCTCACCCCAGCAAGCTCCAAGTTATGAGTAATTTTATCCATTAGTTTTGTGTGGTCAGTTCTGTGGTTATTATGAGACAAGTTGTTGCTAAGAGAGTAGTGACAAAGGCAGACAAGCCAAAAGGGAGCTCGGGGTTTTTTTTTGTTTTGTTTTGTTTTTTTAATTTCTTTTTCTTTTTTGTCCAGACAACAAAACTAACAAGGACCTCACCAAAGAAATTGGGTTCTGTTGTGTGATATGACACAAGCAAGTTAAATCACTGAGTTGTCTTAGTTAAGTTTTAAGTTATTTTCTCCTGCTTTGTCTCATACAACCCCCTGGTTTCTGCTGCATGCTGAGCGCAGCCTCCTGAAATAATCATGAAGATGTTGTTTCTAAATGACTCAAATCACTCTGAACGTGCAAGATTCAAAAGCAGTTGAGGTTTTAAAATTACCCATTTGATTTTCTTATTTTAGGTATCTAAACAGAGGATATTTATAAAATTATTAAAGACAACAATGCACAGGATGTTTCCTGCAAGCTATCAGCTTTACTTAGATAATATTTCATGTGCCGAGTTATTCTTCTACACAGGTGCTTTCAGACTATCGTTACAGGAAGAGTACACTTTTAAATCTCCAAGTCACCCATATACATTTCTTACTGAACTGCATTTTAGTAAAACACAGGTTCACAGGCTGATGTGTTGGTTAACCATCAATTAAGCATTAAAAAAATTTGGACACAAATGAAATACAGTTGGAGAATCATCATGCATTGTCACTGTTTTGCTTCCTTGAAAATATGTATTTCCTAAACAAACATTACATGAGGTTGAAGACATGTTGGGAATGCAAAATCTCTCCCAAATGTATAATGTATATTTGTAGATTTTATGTGTCTTATTGCTGTTTTAAGGCAAATAAATGGACTGTTTTTAATTTTATTTTAAGAAAAGAATTAAGGATCAATGTGAACCACTTAGTTTGTACAAAGAACTGAAAGGCACAGCTCTGCCTCTGCCAGCAGCCTGCAGTCAGATTCATTTTCTCAGCCCTGTCGACGCACAGAGGATAAACTTATTCAGTCACTTCTGGAAGCTTCACAGCAGTAACAATGTGCAGCTGCTGTCCAGCCTCCTGTCTCCACAGTCTGATGAGCTTGATGATGATGATGATGATGATGATCTTTGTCCAAAGAGTTGATCACACAGCAGCTGTAATGAGTTCAATAACTGACTCACATCATTAGCATCTGCAGGAAGTTCCTATGAGCAGGCAGCAGAGGGCAATTTCTGTTCACGTTTCACAGATGAGATCAAGTAGGAGCTCAGCTTATGACTCTAAGCAGCTGTACAGTGATGCTTTATGTAACTCTGTGCAGACCGAATAAAGTATAGTAACTTATGCTGGTGATGTTGATGATATTGTATACCGCTATTGTTATAATCAGAATAGCCCAATTGGTGGAGATCAGTGCAATCAATGAAGGTCCTATACAACTTCAAACTATCACCATAGAAAATCTTGTTCACTTAAACACAGAGATACCATGTGGTACCAGTGTCTTTATGTTATTGGCTCACAAGTCTTTGACCTCAGATAGAAGTGAATAAAATAACAATTTTGACTCAACAAAAATTCTTAAATAATTACTTCACAATGGCAAAAATTTGAAGGGAAGGAATATTTTTATTCCACACCTTTCTAGAAATTCTGTGGATGCTTTTTTTGTTTGTTTGTTTGTTTGTTTGTTTGTTTTAAATAATTCATCTTCATATAAATGTTACAATTATATCCTTTAAAGATACCACTGAAGTACCACTGGGACTGTGAAAGGCCACCTGTACTTTTATATATCTATTTTTCCTTTTCATCATGTAAAACTCAAACTTGCACAGATTTCACATGTAAAATAAATCATTTACATAGAAATATATCAATTCTGTTTAAAATACAGAGTAAATGATCAACCTTGCAGGAAGACTTAACACATTCTTCCTTTACAACTGAGAAGCAATAAAACACACCCTTTCTCGGTATCATACACACAGGGGTTTTTTGTTTTGTTTTTTTTAGCCACAGCCTCACCTGGTCTGTTATGACTTCTAGTTCATGGATGTTAAATATAGCTAATCTTTGCAAACATAGAGTAGAAGCTGTGGTGTAAAACATTTTCCTGAGTCTCTTCTTGTACTACTGTCCTTCTAAATTACAGGTTTTAATATTATGTCTCTTGTGCACAAAGTGACTTGTGTTGAGCATAAAGAAATATTATCGACCAGTGAGCTAACCACATTTTTAAATTCAAAAATTTCGAGTATGGCATTCCCTAAGAAAACATTTGTACTGTACTTATAAATGTTTAGAGTAAGAGTTCACAATTATTATATTGTAATTCCTATATAATTCCAGCATGTTTCATTTAATTAACTGTTTACTCTATTAGGGCTTTAAATGCATGTTTATATTCCAGTTTGTTTGATCAGTGTTTTCCTTTCATTAATTTACATTTACTTGTGTTTTCTTGTTCTTCTTCTTCTTCTTCTTCTACATTAAAGGTGTCGTTATGTTAAAGCATGTAATAATTTCATGTGATAAGTTTATTTATGAAAACCTGATTAAATGGCAACATTTATCTATAACAAAAACAACAACAACATGTCTTTGATATTATCATAAATTTCAACCACGTGTTGTCAACTGCTGATCTCACAACCCTGCTCAAACACTGTGGGTCAAGTCGACGTGTAATTGCATTGGATGTGTGTATTGTCCAATTAATAACCTTAATGTCATAAACAAAGGTATTAAACTGCTCCTGAATGTTTACTTACAAAGGTTAATGTGGTTTGATACATTAAGCTCTCTGTCATGTGAGAAATCTCCCTGAAGAATGTGTGTTAACCAAACTGATATTAAGTTTCCAGCTGACAACATTTGTGAAATTGAAATAACAATTTGTGTGTGTGTGTGTGTGTGTGTGTGTAAATGCATCCACGCATCACTTCCTCCATGTTTGTGGGGAAAAAAATGTTTTTTCGTCCAGGTCCAAAGTACAAAGTGGATTTATGGTTAGGATTTTTTTATGTTAACTACTTCCTTATTTATAAATCACTGCAGCATTTCCTCGTGCTCTGAATCGAAGCACCGCTAAGACTAAAGAAAGAGGGAGGAGAACAGGTTTATAAAGCAATCTTCATATCAGACAACATGAAGACTCAATAAAAAAATTATCAGTGCTTGGTAAGCAGAACAAGGAAACAACAAGGGAAAAAAAAACTGTCTCAGGATTCAACTGAACTGTCAACCCATCATTAATGATTTCACTGCCAGGCAAACAGAAGTGAACGGTGTCAGAGCTGAATAAACCAGACCAGGAGAAGCACACAGATTTGACCGAGTGCTGGAGGATGTCTGTGCACCCCAGAGTCATCTACAAGAGGAGGGAAACTATCACCGCTCTGCCTCTCTATTACTCCGGGCACCTGCTGAAGAAACACAAGCAAGAGAAGGTGAAGTAAACGTAAAAGATACAAACTGTAAATGTGCGCAAATGATAAAACGAGGGGACTAAATGGGTAATAAATGGTATGTTCAACAACTGAATATGAGAATTTGTGATTGTGTTTGGTTCTCTTTAATTTGCTAATGTGAAAACTGTGTCAAAAGCAAAGTTAGAAATGAGGGTTATCATTTTTTCAGGAGTTTAAGAAGTTCTATGGAGAGCTCAGAGGGTCCACCCTCTTTCTGTACAAGGATAGCACACAGGACACAGTAAGCAAACATCTTCATTTCTTTTAGTTGTGATCATTTCTTTCTTTAATTTTTCCTTCATTTCCTTTTCTTTCTTCAGTTTCACTACTCAGTTTGATCAAGAATCAATGTTAGTGTTACACCATATAAACAAAGGTAACACTGTCAAGTCTAATCAGGTTTTTCTTTGTTTGTTTGTTTGTTTGTTTACTCTGTCAGTACACTGAGAGGCTGGACCTGGAGGAGCTGAAGTTCATAGACTTAGATTCACATACGAAGAACACAGAAACTGTCTTCACTCTCAGAATGCACAAAGAGGAGGTGCAGCTAAAGGTGCGTTAAAGTGAAGCCTGACTGATTTTTCTCCTTTCTGTTTTTTCTCTTTGTGAGTTTCGCATAACAAAATGTGTGCTGTGTGTGTGACCGTGCAGACAGACAATCCTGACACAGCAGAGGAGTGGAGGGGATACATCCTGACAGTGCACAAAGTAAGCACACACACACACACACACACACAAGCTTAAGACACACTCTGATGGGTTGATATGGGAGTCTGTCTCTTAGTACAGTTCCTGCTAATGGTACTGACCATTGCTAAGTGCTTATAAAAAAGCAATAGCAAACCGTTAACATCTGAGTTCAAACCTGCTCCAAGAACATACTCAGCTACGTGACTCAGGAAAAACACTGAGATGCAAACATACAACCTGAAAGTTTCACCAACATAAGACTGTGTTTTTTCCACTCTTTTTACACACTTTTTTAAAAGTAGTTCTTAGTGTGAGATGAGCAAATCAAACAGCAGAACACAAATTTCCAGGTTATATAATAACTATATAAAAATGACCCTCTAAAAAGAGGGTAAAAAGTTGGCTCATGAGGATGAGACTCCTTCTGAGTCAAAGTCCTTTAAGAGTAAATGTAAAAACAATTATGATAGTAAGGCCAACAAAGGAAACTTATCTGTGAACTGAACTAAAGACACATAATCTGTTACATAAGTGACAGAAAGACTATGACAGTAAATATGTGGAAGTGTATTTTCAGTGTGTGGAGACAGCTGTTTCTCTCTTACATTTAAGCTCTAAAATGCAGCGCCTGAACTCAAATTGCATTTTAAATCAATAAATAACTAGATAAATTTGACTATTTGACTATGACTAGAATTTCTAACAACATACCAGGATGTATGTTCTAACCTGACACAAATTATGTGAAAATAGATGATATTTGTAATAACGCGGAGTAAAAGAGTGTTGATTTGAATTCTGTGTCCCTGTAGAAGGAGATTCCAAGTAAGCTGCGGCTGCTGCCTGGCCAGATGATACAGCTGAGGGACGTTCTGACACAGGAGAAGAAAAGAAATCAACTCGTGCAATATCCGCCCCTCCCACCTCGACCCTCCTTTTTATTCCCAACCTCCCCCTCTTCTCCACCGCCCAAAGATGAGCCCGACAGCAACCCTGAACTTCCTAAGTAAGTTAAACATTTCCATCTTAAACTAGTCCTCCTCACTACAGCCTTTCTCTGCAACAACTGAAGCACTGTCATTTCTGTAAATGCACAAATAAACAAAAATACAGTAATACTAATTCTTTACAAGCAGTTTAGAAGTGACTATCAGTAACGTTTTTATTTTTTCTCTTTGGTGTTGGCAGGTGTTTCTTCAGTGTGACTCGGCAGGAGGCTGAGCAGATGCTGGAAGCAAACCCCGAATATGGAGGTTTGATCCTTCGCCCTTCCAGACTGCCCAATAACTATGCTGTGACTCTCAGACAGGTCAATCCCAGGTATGATGATCTATCCCAGCCTCTGTAATGTACCACTGGTCAGAGGTGTGGACTCAGATCACATCACTTGATGACTATAAACTTGACTTAAAATTGAAGCAGACTGGAAACCTGATCTGAACTTCAAGACAGTTGACTCGTACCTGGACTCGGATTTGGACTGACTTAAAATATTTGATACACTCTCTGAAGTCTGAAGTTTAAAAGTGTGATATTAAAATATTTAAAGGGATGCCAGTGGCTCAGGTGGTAGAGCGGGCACCCCATATACAGAGGCCGTGTCCTCACTGCAGCGCCACAGTTCGATTCCACCTTGGGGCCCTTTGCTGCATGTCATCCCCCCTCTCTCTCCCCTGTTTCCTGTCCACTCTTCAGCTGTCCAATCTAAAAATAATAAAGGCATAAAAGCCCAAAAAATATGTTTAAAAAAATCTGTGTATTGTTACCAAGTCAGCAGTGAGCAAAAAAAATTCTCCTCTTCCTTGCGTTTCAGTGGGCCTGTCATGAAGAACTACAGAGTGAGCTCCACAAGCTCTGGCTTTGTCATTGAACTGAAGGAACCTGTAAGTACCACGGAAAAGAAAATCTAACTATTGTCATGAGTACATGTGCATGTAGTAATTAAGATCGCTCTGAGTCTGTGGCTGAAACATCAATACACTGATGAACTCAGAAATATAATTATAATTTGTCCATCATCTTCTTTTGTCTTCATCTTCTGTTTGAAGGCAGCAGAATAGGAAACCTAAATATCTGATTGGTAGAAATCATTTAAATAATCATTAAATCTAGTCTTCTTCCATGCTGTCCTTTCCTCTGTAGGTGACAGTCTCCTCCTTGGATGATGTACTTCAGTTCTTTATTAAAATGACAGAGTACCGAGTTCATCCCTATGCATCATCTCAGCCGTACGACACGAGCATTGGTGAGAGTAACGTCCGTCAAGAAATAGCATAATCAACAAATACACAATTATAAAGTCTTTATGTGTGTGCTCAACAGATTTGTCACCTGCTCGAAAGACCATCGGCATCGCCTCACCTGTACCTAAAACCATACCCAAGGCACATGTGACACCAATGCTGCAGACCAAAGAGAAGCCTCTGCCCCCTGAACCTGAATCAGAGGAAGGTGACTACGTGGTTCCATGTGATCAAAACGTGATGCCAGATGATCCAAACCGGAAGCTTGGTGAGAACAAGTACGATTCTATCAAAACTACTTTAGTTTTATATCAAGGTGTAGATATGAACGAGTAAGTCCATGTGAATGACTTTATTTTTGTATGTTTTTGTCGAAACTAGCTCAGTTGGATGGAGAGCTTCAGAAAGTTTTTAAATTACGGAGAGAACAACGACAATGCGATTAGCAAGAAGGAAGCCACCAACTATCAGACTCAAACCAGTGCAAAAAAACCCGATCAAGCACATGACAGCAGACTACAAAGAGTGAAGCAGTGTGACACATGTACTGTTGCTTGGTAAGAAGTCTGTGAATTTAATGCACTTGACTTTCACCCAAAGCTTAAATGCTCTTTGAACATGATTCTGACACATTCATGTTTGTGAAAATGCATTGGGCAGTGTAAATAACTTGTGATGGTTAAATAAAAATTTAAGATATTCTCATTTTCTTAAAGCAAGGGTCTCAAAGCACAAGGGTGCCAGAGGCTGGTTTGTTCTCTTTCCAGTGGGCTGCTCTAACATTGAGAGTGAAAACTAAAGTATGATGCGCTCATTGTCACAAATTACTAGCTGCCCACCTTTCTTGAAATTGCCAGTGTGTGTACAGCTTGCTACATATTAATTTTGCAGCATAATAATTTTGAAATAGCTAGACTGGTGCAGTGCAGTGCTTTGAGCTTAGTATTAACATCAGGATGCTAACATGCTAAAGTTAGCATTCTGATGTTGACCATGGTCACTGTTTTATTAGTGTCAGCATGCTCATAGTTAACTGGCACAAGTCACAGCCTAGTGCCAAAAAACAGGAGAGGCTGATGGGGATGTTATCGGTGCCAGTGTAACCAACTTCTTGCACAATATCAAACTTTGACCAACTGATGGTGCTAGATAAACAATCCAAAGATCAACTTGATTAAATTTTCGGCTTTGGGAAATGTGACTGTGGGTGCCTCACACACTGGAATCCATCCAAGAGTTTTGAGATATTATGGTGAACTCGGGGGTTTACACTTATCGACAGATCCTAAACATTCGGGGGATCTTCTGAATTTTTTCATGACTAAATCTTGTCTTTTCACTGGGGAGCTTTACCTTTTGGATGTTCCAAGATTTTACACATTGCAACAATGTAACATTAGTAAGTAATATTATTATGGGTTATTGTTATTTTCTGGATGAAATATTGTTTACAAATCACAGTATTAGGCTGTAAGTGACTGATCAATCATAGACAAAATAAGAAAGCTTTTTTTATCCCCTCTAAATTATGCTTAGTATAAACAACTTCATGAGCCAGATTTTACTACTTTAACAATTATTTTCTCATTAACTGGTCGGAAGAGTGTTGAAAAATTGTGAAAAACATCCATCCAAAAGTCCGTGAGTTTTCCAGAGACAAAAGAGAAATCCTATTCTTTAGAAAATAAAATAATAACTAAAAATATTAAAAGAAAAAAACAAGAAAGTCTCCTTAAAAAGAAAAACAGCAAATCTTCACGAGGCTTAATGTTTGTATTTCTTACTTGAAAAACTTGATGACCAAAATAGTTGTAGATTAATTGGAAAAACTAATCATGCAGCTCTAGTTTTCACAACAAAGCAATAATTTTTTTTGATCAGATTTCCCTCTTTTGCTCACTTATCTATAAAACTTAACAATTTTGTTCAAATTGCATGAGCCAATTACTGTCCAGATCAGTGTTATTTTCCTTTTTTTATGTGAAGTAATGATCAAATCTTGTTCCTTTGTGTACAGGCACTCATCAAAAAACATTACCAAAATCCAGGGTGATCATTATCCTTTATTTTTCACACATAGGAGTAAGCCAACATAAATGTTTCAAATGTTATAATCATGTTTTTTAAGTTATTCCATTAAGATTGTATATTCATATTTTTTATCATTTTCATGGATCATGTTATAGGTTTGAAAGTTTAAGGATCATTCATCACTTGATAAAAGACAGCAAGACTGTGAAAAATATTCAATAAAAAAAGAAAAACAAAGACTCTCCCTTTTGTCTCCTCCTTCACTGTAGTGTTTCAGAGTACCTGTTTCCACCTCTTCCTCCCCCCCACCACCCACCTTCTTCACCCACCCTTTTTATATTGTAGTCCTTTACACTCTGTTATAGCAGCCCTCATGTGAGAAAGACAAATAATATATATGTAATAACTTAACATCTCAGGATTTTAAAAAACAAAAATAAAAACAGAATAAGTTAAGAGGATTGTTCTCCAACTGCACTACTGCCGCTGTGACATTACTTCTCGGTGAGTGACAGCTGCAAGATCCTCTCCAGCTCCTCCTCTTCCTCCTTCTGCTGCCTACGACACAAATGAGAGATAGAGCCATTACATATTCTGTAAATTTAAGATGGTGGTCCGTTATTTAATAGCTAATTACTGAAGTGTTTACCATTTAGTGAACTGATGTTTGGAATAAAGTTGGTTAAAATGTAAGATATCCTGCCTCAATTTCATATCTTTGTCACAAATATTTGATAACCACATTCAATTGGGTGTAACAATACAACATGTGACCGATCAGGTGCACAGAATGGTACGGATAATACACAGTATAAATACACACAGTACTATGTTTTAAGACTGACAAACATAACTTGTAACCAAATTCACATGCAAGTTCTACCCGGAAACCGTAAGCAGTGAGAAGCCTTTAGCAAGTTTAGCGCATGCTGATGGAGCTGATGTAGTGGACTCACAGATATGTACAGTATATACACGTGTATATACCATGATGAAATTTCTGTACCAGACTCGTACTGAACCATGAGGACTAAACCGAGGTGCGAACTGAACTGTGACTTTTGCGTATCGTCACACCCCTCATAAACAATATCGAGGCAGGCATAGTTTGTCGCCCTGTTGTACAAAAACAGAGCTGAGAGGGAAGAGCAGGCAGAAGGATTCTCTGCGTGTACAAACAGCTGACATAAAAAAATCTGGAGAACAGCTGGGAAAATGCTAGGAGTCATTATCACTGCCTAATCAAAAACAAACTTTGCATAACAAGAAGTCATGGAAAAATAATTTTCTATCTCTAGTGCCAGGCAGCACGTTGGTGCTGTTGCGAGGGCTTCCTTCCACAGTCCAAGAACACGCACGTCAGGTAAACTTGCAACTCGAAACTGTCCACAGGTGAAAGTGTAAATGATCATCTGTCCACATCTGTACACGTGCCTTTTAATAGACGGTCATGCATACTGGGATATGCACAGGACAAGCAGGTATAAATAATGAGGAAAATTATCAGGAAGCTTGTGCCAACTCTCCTTAGCTGTGCTATATTTACTTTTCAATATTTCTTGACCGGTTACTTACTATAGGAGGGACAAAAACAAACTCAAACTTCTGAAAACTTCTGGATGTCTCAAATTTGCAGTCAAAGCACCTCTGGGCCACTCAAACAAGCATTTACTGGTGAGCAGAAGCCACAAAGTGAAGTTGATTCCAAACTTGGTCTTAGGTCAGCTAGTCCAAGTCAAACTGCGCACATTCCTCCCACCTCACCTGTCCATCTCCTCCTGCTCCCGGCACGACAGCTCCATGGCGATACGCAGCTGCTCGTCAAAACTCGACGCCACACCAAAGTGTCCCGACAACCGCGGATCGGTCACTGTGCTGTAGGAGAGCGGGGAGTTGGCGGTGGGGTCCAACGGGGAGACAGAGGAGGGCTGGGTGGGGTCAGCTGTGTCCTCTCCTTCTCTGCTGGCCAGTGAGATGGACAGGGACTCCTGGATTGCCCTGAGAGAAGAAAAATATAAGAATACCATGACTTGAAGTGAATGATATCTTAACGGGGCGGTTTCACAGCTGCGCTTCATTACAGGATGACTGTGAGCTGCAGTTCCCATGAGACGGGGAGAGAAAAGCTAATCACTGAAATCTATTTAGAGATGTTTAATTACATCACTTCCAAAGCCACAGGTTGGCCTGAATAAGGAAGAATTATGAATAAGCATGAGTTCCACCTCATGATGGTTTTCAGTCAAAACTGCAAATGCTCCTATTTAGATTTTTTCTTTTTTCTACACAAAGCTATGCAAAGATAAACTAAGCCGCCTGGCTAACAGTCGCAAGATGGGCTAAATTTAGGATTTGATTATTCATTTCATTCTTATTTTTTGTTTTTCTCTCTGTTCACAAAGTACGACATTTAGAGGGTAAAGAGTGATGAAGTCTAAAGTCTGCTCACCTTTCCAGCTGAGAGTCTTCCTCGTACAGTGGACTCTGAGGCACCGGGCGGCTGTTGGTGAGGGCCTCCCAGATGGTCACCTAAAATCACACAAGAGTTACAACTGGCTTTAGATGTGAAGGAATAGAGAGACAACAAGGACAAAATAAACATTATCTTTTAAATGATTTATGTGGCACAATTTTTAAAAATGTTTACAAATTGAAATAAAAAAACAAAAAAATGCCAGAATGTTACTAAACCTAAGGTGTATTACACTGTGACAATGATGAGAAAGATTAAAAAAGGGAGAATCACGTGATCCTAACCTGGTCGCTCTCTGTGCCGGCGTCCAGCAGGCTCTGCTGGATGGCAAACTGCAGCAGGTTGTCATCCTCATCCCTCATTGGTTCGCTGCGGCCGGGGCCGAGTGTGGTGTAGTCTGCCGGAGGCTCAAACACCGACGGGTCCACCTCACAGTGGAAGGGAGGGAGAGACTGACCTGGATGAAGGTGGTTTACTACATTAGTGTACAAACAATACACCTGCCTTTCATTTTGAGAAAATTTCAATGTCCTTCATTTTCAAATCAAAACAATGAGAAGTAAATTTATTGATCCCTTTAGGGAAACTGATCCTCTGCATTTGATCCATCCTCTTTAAAGTCTACTTTCACTATACACACTAGGAGCAGTGGGCTGTCATGGCACAGCGGCAGGTACCAACTCCAGATCTTTGCCAGAGCCCTGGTCAGGGGCCCTGAGAGGAGTACTGACCCTAACATACATGTCTTTTGATAACGGGAGGAAACCGGAGTGCCCGGGGGAAACCCAATCAAACAAGTCAGGAATCTGGTGCTGGCATTCCGATAAGAATGAGGTGGTCAAGACAAAAACAATTATAATACTCATTCACATATTATTACATATACATCGCAATAGTCACCAGCTTCGTCTGAGCCCTCTGGTTTATGAACCGTCACAGAGCTGACCGGCTCGTCGCAGCCACACAGGTTACTGAACGTCACTCTGGCATTCAGCACGTGAAACAGGGGAATCTCTGGAAGACAGATGGGGAAATTTGAAAGGCAGTGAGAATTAAACCATAGAGTAAGAATCATGAAGGTCTAGCAGTATGATGGCAGCTCAACAAGAGCTCCAAAAGAAGGCTTTCAGATCTCATTATTTAAGTTCTTATATATTCATATGACAAGCTGCAGCAGCTGGTGCAGGCTGGAACCACAGTTTAAAAATCTCAAGCTTTACACCGGCTACTCATAGGAAGTAACGCACAATGGGTGACCTCTTATACCCACCTATCTTTACAGGGAAGCCTGGCGGCAGGCGCAGGGTGATGAAGTCACGCAGCTTGGCAAAGTGGGCATTGGAGATGGCCATGAGGTCAATAATGGGCGTCACCTGCTCAGCCAGAGACAGAGGGTGACTCTCACTCAACCACAGTGTTGCTTTAAATCTGGAGAGGAGACAGAGAGATGGAGTTTAAATAAAGAAATCTTCATAAACAGAGCCATAAAGAGACCTTAATGTGATGAATATTATGCCCTGTGTTGCCATGGCTGCATCATACTTCTGGACTTTGCTGGTCAGCTCGACGGGGCGTCCGATGTCCCGGCCGTTCAGGTTGAACTCTGGGTTGAAGTACTCCTCAGCTGTGATGGCTGTGGGGTTGTGAGGACTGGCACACTGGGACACATTACTCTGACAGAAACATAGAGAGAGAGTGAAAAGTGACGGCGTTCTTCAGAGACATGTGAAGGTGTTGTGGGTGGATGTGACGCCGTGGAGACTCTTACCCCATTGTGAGTTGTGTGTTGTTCAGCGATCCCCAGGAAGGACTGCAGAGGAGTCTTTGAGCCTGAGTGGAAAAATGTGGAGAGATTATTATCATCATCATCATCATCATCATCATCAATCTGCTCTGCGAATGCATTCTACTTTTTGCTCTATAAGGAAGACAAAAATATATTTGGGCAAAATTAACATCGTGATACACAGAGGGGATCAAAAATTTTACG
>JAQFJA010000026.1:13442326-13459555 GCA_029874485.1 Naso brachycentron | reverse complement strand
ATCTTTGGGTTTTGAACTGTCTGAGCAAAATATTTGAGCTGTGAGATCTTGTAATGAGCATTTTTGTTATTCCAATTATGTTTTTACAAAACCTTTGTTGACTAAACATCACATAAATTGAAATGGTTGTTAGCCGCGGCACTAAGTGTAAAGCAAGCTTAGCACAGTTCAATACATGAACTACTTTACTGCCTCATACATAAAACCAAATAAGTACATTTTTTAATCTTCAAGACAAATAGTGTTGTGAAGGTTGACTTAAACTGTCTCTTGTCTCTGTTAGTCTCTGAACGAGCAGTCTGCTCTGCAGAGCTGGGTGGATGTGATTGAGAGAGACCTGGACCGCCAGTTTCCTTTCCATGAAATGTTCCTTTCCAAGGATGGACATGGGTAGGAAACATTTCTGCTGCTGTTGTTTCTGTTGACAAGCTGATGTCTGCAGGTTTAGGTAACAGCTTCACAGTTAATTTATCCTGCATCTTTGTATTCCTGCTTCATTTTTCTGTTGCAAAGGTGATTTGTATCTGAGCATAATCAGGAAGTTTAAACTGTTGGTTTGTGTAGCTGATGATTGTGGTGTGTGTGTTTACAGACAGCGTGGTTTGTTCCGGGTGTTAAAAGCCTACACTCAGTACCAACCAGAAGAGGGTTACTGTCAGGCACAGGGGCCTGTGGCTGCGGTGCTGCTGATGAACATGCCAGCTGAGGTAGCGATCAGTTACAAAGTTTACCCTTCTGTCCAACTGAGAGGCTGCAAACACATTTTAAAAACATTTCATTTGTGAAACTCCGCTTCATAGGCATAACTAGCCTGATAATGATAGAAATAAGTGACAAAATTCTGAAAATGTATAATTGTTCACAGTTAAATGAGTCTGATTTTTTTGTCATTCCGTGTGCCATCTAAACACATGTGGCCTGGCAGGAGGCCTTCTGGTGTCTGGTGCAGATATGTGAGCAGTACCTGCCGGGATACTACAGCCCTCTGCTGGTGAGGATCTACATGATGTACCTGACACCGCACTTATTTTTACCTGTTTACTTTTGTCATATTCAGGTTATTCAAATGTGCCATGCAACAACTACAATGTTGCTATGGATTAACCCCAATTCAAAAAACATGGAATTATTAAGACAACAATGAATCACCTTTTCACAGAATCTTTGTGCAAATTGTAGATCTCAGAAGTATAATTTGTTACTTATTTTAGGGAAATTGAGACAATGTTAAAATAACACACCTTTTTAGTTTTTTAGTCAGTCGAGGCTGCAGAACATAAAAAAATGGACAAATATACTAAACTTCCTTCAAGGAACAGTCTACTTCCCCTCTAATTAGTATAATTCCTGTGAAATTACAGACCTGTGAAACAAATTATTACTTGGATCTTTGCTTTCCTGAACTGTCTAAGCATGTGCACTCCTGTAGGAGGGAGTCCTGTTTGACGCAGCCATACTCAGCTGGGTCTTGAAGAGGACGTGTCCAGCCGCACACAAACACCTGCAGCATCACGGTGTGGAGCCGCTCATGTTCGCCACTGACTGGCTGATGTGTCTCTTCACACGTCACCTGCCCTTCAACACACTGCTGCGAGTCTGGGACCTCTTTTTCTGCTACGGTACACCCTACACATTGGCTACTGTCAGTGAAAAAATTTAAATGATTCATTGAAAGGGAGACACCAAAATATGTGATTTCTTAGATATAATGATTTGATTATATAATGTTGTATTGTATGTTTTGGGGTAAGATCTAAGATTAATAGATTAAACGTCACATCTAAATTGTCTTTCCTTTCTCACCTCTCCTCTCTCCCGTGCAGGGGTGCGGGTGCTGCTCCAGGTGGCGGTGGTGCTGGTACGTCGGGTGCTGGGCCGGGCTGAGCAGAGGAAGCAGTGTCAGGGTCAGATGGAGACTCTGGAGAGGCTGAGGGGCGTCAGAGAGCAGGTTCAAGATGATGACGACGCCTTCATCGCTGAGGTAAGAACTAAGCATGTGACTTGCGTTGAGGACACTCACTGTGAAAATCCGTAATTAAACAATTATGAATCACCCACTCATAGAAATTTTATGCAGTGTTCATGGTTATTCAACTAAGTATTTTTTATTGCCCAAATCTGCAAAATTACAGAAAAATAAAAGTAAGACAAATGTTTTTTTTAATTTCTCAGGTGTGTTCGGTGACGCTGTCAGCCAGAGATTTGGAGAAGCAGACGGAGAAAGAGTTGGAAAAGTGGAGGAAAGACAGGCCCGCATCCACCTTCGACCCCAGAGGTCGCTGCCTGGGATACCGGATGGTGTGGGAGAGGGTTCGGCAGAACGAGCAAGAACGGAACAGGAAAGAAAGAGAGACGGGGAATCTGTCCGTCCCTCTCACTCGCTCAGCCTCCACTCTCTCACTGTCTCCAAGCCTTCTTCACCGGAGGTGGAGAAAAGGGGGCAAGGTTAACACAGGTGACGGCGAAGGCGGCAGCAAAGTCATGAGGCACTTCTCGATGGGAGCAAAGGAGGATTTGAGGTGCTTCACTGAGTTGAATTTTAATAAGGTGCAGGGGGTTCAGGAAGAAGAGGATGCATTTTTTGAGGAACAAAAAAAACAGAATGAGCTGAAACTAACAGGACAAACAGGACAAGAGGAACCTAAAAAGGTAGAGGACATCCAAAAAATACCAACAGAGCAGGTAGAAGAAACAGTCACAGTAAAAGAACAGAGTGACCAAGAGGAAACAGGGGTTAGTGAAAAGGAGAAAAGCAAACTCAGTGAAGCACAGGACAGCAAAATGCTCTTAGAACAGCCAGAAAAAACAAATGAGGAGACACAACCAACCAAAGATACAGACAAAGACCCCATCACTGAAAACATTGTTCAGCAGGAAGAAGAACTGGACTCTTACAACCAGTCACAAGATCTGGAGCAGCAGAGTCACAAATGCATTGACCAGGAAAAGGAGGTTAAAGACACAGAAAAACAAGATGTAGAAAGTGAACAAACAGCTGCAGTGAAGGAAAATCTGACTGAGATGCAGAAAGATACTGATGCGGATACAAGCACAGAGGTGGACACAGAAGTAAGTATCAATTCAAGAGAGGAACAGATGATTCAGGCTGACATGAAACCAGAGGAGGGCACAGAAATTGAAAATGTGGAGCAGACGCAGGTGGAGGCAGTTACAGAAGTTTCAGAAACAGCAACTGAGTCAAGTCTGGGCTCAGAGACAGACAGTGAAGCTCCACCCGTGAAAGATCCGACAGTAGAGACAGAGACCCAACAGCAAGATCAGGAAGTGATCACAGAAACAGACAACAGCTCAAAGGGAGATGCATTAGAAATTACCATCAGCACTGAGTCATTTGCAGAAACTGACATTAGAGAGGAGACCGACACCTACGCAGTGACAAACACTGATGTACTGGCACAGACTCAAGATGAAGTAGAGGAAAGTGCAGCCATGCTGGATGAATTGGAGGCTGAAAAGGTACAAAAAGAGTCGGAACAATACAGAGATTCAAAGACAGAAGCAGAGACTGTAGTACTGTGTTCATCTGAAAGTCTCCAACCAAAGGAAGGCACTGACTTGGTAGCTAACACAGAGACTGAAGTAGAAATGCTAGTTTCAGAAGACATTGTGAGGGATTCAAGTGAAACATTTGCTCAATGTTCAGAGGAAGATTGTGACACTGAAACATCTGAACCACCACAGGAAACAGAAGAGAGATTTACGACTGTACACTCAGAGGTTTACAATGATGAAACACAAGCAGTGGAAACAACAGAAACCCAGATAACTGAGGAGACTACTGACTCCACAGCACCTCCACAGAAGGAGGTGACTTCAGCACAGGATGAACAAGTGAATCTCATCGCTGAGCCTGATGGGGAGACGAGTTCAGCAGAAATGAGCACCGTCGAGGAACCTTCCCCTGAAGAACCAGAGATCCAGGCCTCTTCAGTTGCTTTGGAGGAGAAAAAAAACAGAGAGGATAATAAAGAAAACAGCGCAGGAGAGGAGGCCTTAATTTCTAATGAACCAACAGACTCAAACACTGAAAGTAAACCACAAATCTCAGACAAAGAGTCTCAAAACACAGAGGACCAGACTGAGCTGAAAAACAGTGACCTTAAACAAGCGGCTGGACCTTGTGGCGGCTGGTCCGCTGGGGATTTCCGCATCCGCAAGTCGTCAAGTTCCCGTGGATCCAGGTTAGGGCGGACGCTCTCTGAAGATCTTTTCACTGTCCCACAGAAAACTAGCCAATCCCAATTAATCCCTAATCAGCCAGAAGCTAAAAACACTGAGTCACAATCCAATTCTGGAACTTCAGACCAAACCCAGACCCCTCCTCATGTGAATCAGTCTTCAGAGGTCACCTCTTCACTGTCACAAGGAGTAACTGACAGTACAGAGGTGCAGCAAAAGACACAAGACCCCCCTAAACGTTTTGGTCTTTTCCGCAAACTGAGAGGAGAGCAGCCCGAAAACACCAAGGCAAAGGAAAGGCCCAAAATGCAAGTCCCCAAAATCTTGATTCAAGACTTCAGTGATGCAACGGGGACAGAGAACACAATCGTTGGCCAGGGGGAGGAGAAACTGAGCTCTAGAGAAAGGCGGAGGCGGCGGCGGGAACGAGAGAGGAGGGAGAAAGAGGAGGAGAGGTTAAGAAAGAAGAGAGAGAAGGAGATGGAGAAGGAGCGAGAGAGAAAGAAACCCCAGACAAGTGGGAAAAGTTTCCAGGCACAAAAAGAGAAAGGAAGCACAGATGAGCTTCAGCAGGCAAAGACTGGGTCACAGACGCTTAGATATTCTGCTTCCTATGCTGAATCCTACTTTTGACATATAAAATCGTTTGTTTATCGCTGAATCTGGAGGGATGAGAGACTAGAGACGTTCACAGCTCATCCAGATTCTGTCTCATTACCCTGTTGGGAAATGGTCTGAGCTCCACACTGGGTGATATGCCGAGATCCTACACCTTTGTCATACTTGAACCTTTGACATGTAAATAAATAACAACTAATGTTTACATTTTTTGAAAAATATGTTTCTTTTATTTAGTGGAGCTTTTTTACTTACTTACTCACAAACCAAAAAGTCTTAATAGAAATAAACAGGAGGTGCTTCCTGCCCATTGACACATCATCACATATTTTTAAGTCCACAATTCACATTATAGTTCAATATAAAGTTGGAATATATTCACATTTCTGTACTGTACAGAACAGTATAATTTTGCCCACGTAAAAGAAAAAATCCTTGTACAGCACTTGTACAGGCTGGTGATGTGGGAAAAAAAAAAGTCCATCTCTCTTCTCCTGATCTACTCAGTCCACTGTTAGTCTGCGTCATCCTCACTGTCACTGGCCAACACTTCCTGGCCTGTCATTGGTTGAGTAGTCATCTGAGAAGACGGAGGAAGCACCGATCCAAAGAACAGGGAACAGAACTGTGAGAGGAAACACACAGGAGAAAATTAAAAAATGTTATGGGTTTCTTAGATAAAACAGAAGTAATCTCTGAAAGCTACATGCAATTGTTACACGAAGCCTGATGAAGCTGATTTACCAATACAAGACAGTTTTTACATCTGATACATAAAACCTTGAACTGGCACAGGATCTGCACTCGTCTGTCACAAGGATTTAATCTGAGCAGTTGACTCACATTGATAAATACTGCAGTCATTCCCTTTTAGTAACAGATCTCTTTAACTGGAATAATCTTGTAATGAAAACATCTTGTCTGAGACTGAACAAGCATGTGCGGTCTCCTAAATGTCTTTGAAAAGGAGGTTTAAACTGCCTATAGAGTGCCTGAGCCGTGCCCCTCTACTTCCAGGCCATGGGACCTTAATTCGGAGAAAATATGAATGGCAGTCAATGGAGAGGGACAAATTATTTTTTGATCCTGTTTGGCTTGTGACCTGAATTACACATATGATGGTTGGCGATTTAAAAGATAATTTTTCACGTGGAGAAAGTTGAATTTTGTAATCATGCAGTAGAGTACAGCAGCGTTTTTTGTGAGATCACACAGTAGACTGCATGTCTCGTTTTGGATAATATACATCATCAACACAGACATGGTCAGTAGCTTGGCAGATTTTGCAGCGTTTTTCCAGGATGAGGGGAAAGGTATTAAAAGAGGTGAAAACCGTTGTAAATCAGGTCATGTTGAAAGCTGCAGCTACTCGAGGGGAGAATTAGTCGGTTTCGTGAGTCAGAGGAGGGAAAATATTATGACGTCAGTTACGCAACTGCTGTCGTAGTCTTTATAATTAGGTATTTTCACAAGCTAATGCATCGACAGTTTGACAACAAACAGACTTTCTGCATTTGAAAGATTATCATTTAAATTGACAAACACTATATTTGCAATTCAGGGCACAAGTCAAACGGGATCAAAAAGATTTTTTCCTTTCCCCACTGACTACTGTTCATTTTTTTCCGTACTAAGGTCCCATGGGGTCCAACAGAAGGAGCCTGACTTAGGCACTCTATTATAGAAGACAACTCCACAGGACTCTAATGAATTTACATAAAAACAAAATGACATATGCAAACAGACAGTTTTTGCTCTTGTTTTACACATTTATTTGCCATCTTTTTCCATTTTTGTGTCTGCCTTTTAATTACTCAATTTATTCAAGTTAAAAACTGAACCATACCTTCTTGTTAGGTGGTCCAGCAGAATCAGCCATTTTATCTTCCTCTTGCTCTTCCTCCTCCTCACTGTGTAACCTTGTTCTGTGATTGGTTGCAGCAGGCTGTTTTGAACATGTAGAATTAGCTAATGGGGTTGTGGGTGGACCTGCGGTTGAGGGACCTGGTGCAATACTGGTATCCATGGCAATGAGGTAGGAGTCTATGTCGTCATTCATGAAGTCATCAGGAGGGGGCGGAGGTGTGCAGGCTCTGAGGAGAGCGAGATTTGGAAGAGGAATATGTTACCAAAGAGAAAGTTGAAAAATGTGTCTCTACTGTTCCATACTGCGCTTCACTGGGTGACCTTCACAGCTTCGTAGTCAAAGTAATTTAGCGACATTCAGTGACAACACTGTTCCTCTTCACCCAGTCAGCATTATATTGAAAATGCAACGTCCATGACAGTTCTTCAACTTTAACAATCAGGTAGTTTGCATTTACCCTCTGTATTTGATGATCTCACACAGTTAAAGTCAACTGAAAACGTCAATCATCCCAGTCCAAAACTGGCAGAAAATCACCCTCAACTTCAGCCTGCAGGAGGGCAGACTTGACCATCTGCCTTTGTCCATGACTGTTACTTAACCCGTGTTGCGTTTATGACAGCTGACAATGAGGAAATGTTGAAAAATTCCACTCATACATGCATGTAATGTGAAACGCAGGCTGCTTCATGATACCTGTACATAGTAAGATGTCACCTTCTTAAACATTTTCGAGAACTACAAAGCTGTTTGTGTCAAAGACCAATTTTTTTTTTCATATGGACAGATGTGCTTCCTAGAACACCTACAGCTCACAGTCAGCTGCCCAGAGGAATGCATCTTCAAAAATGCTTCATTATGTTCTCATCTATCTGTTAGCATGGCATCTCTGCAGGGTAAAAGCTGACAATTTCTCACCTGTCATCTGAATTGAGGAAACCATTTGGATGAATGGCAAAACATTTTTTTCTCCATTCGTGGCCTTTTCTAAGACTGGGTGATATTTAAAAAAAATCCATTCTATACTTAAGTTTTAAGTAATGTTACCTTCTAGCGTTGCTTTTACGATGTTTGGGGTCATCAGAAAGCGTGGCCAGCACAAAGTCCCCCTCCAGGACACTGTCAGTCACTGAAAGCACTACAGGGCTGACACACACACACACACACACACAATGTTAAATTTAGGACATGTGGTAACACAAGTGGTCATCTAACAATTGTGAGTATGATTACCTGCCCGGCTCATCAATGTACATAGAAACAGGGAGACCAGTCGACTCTGCAAACACTAACAAACCCTGGAAGAGAGATGACAGGAAAAACTCAAGAAAAAAGAACTCCTCAATGAGTAAATAAGTCAACACAAAAAAAGATTACGCTCAGCATGTATTTAACAGCCTGCAAAATGCCCTCAGTGTCTTCTCTCGTAATTTTTCGGTCTTTTCTGTTCTAAGTAATCCTCTCATTCTTCTGCTTTGTTGACCCTCAATTTGTTCTCTGTCTCACCCGTAACTCCTTCAGACAGAAGGTGACGCTGTTGTGAATTTGGACAGCGAAATGGTCGAACTCGTCTGAAGCCAGACACAGCTCTGTCAGCATGGCCTTGGGCTGGTCTGGTAGGGAAACATGCAGCAAGAGATACAGACAGAAGTGTGTGAACATGAATGGAGGACAAAAGCAGAGAGAAAGTTTCATAGTCATACAATAATAACCTTTTTATATGTTGTATTCTATTGCTATGAACTCGCACAGTTTAAAAAAACTACCTCTATTGGCTAAAGACAGCAGAGGCTGCTCAGTGCAAACATACTGTTCCACCTTTCTACCACAGAGGGGCACCACTGGGTTCACATAGATCAACTTCTTTTTATGCATTACTTCTCTTTGTCACTGATACCAACATAGCAATTATTATTTTTCGTATGACAAAGTGCCTGTGCAAATGCAATGACATACTAGAGTAAATATCATTAAACAATTTATTAAATAAACATAGTAATTTATATATGTATTTTTAAATAAATTTACGATTTGAAATTTCTTTCTATTTGTCAAAAAGAGACCCTAATTTTACAAATATAAGTTCTGTCTCACAAAAATCTTTATGATTCTTAATTACTTGAAAATACAATGTCAGATTAGTGACATCTGTATAAATCAACAGTGACTTATGTCTTCATAAAATACAGTTTACAAATATGTTGCAAATTACTGTTTGTAGCTGCTTAGCAGAAAAAACAAAAAACAAAAAAATACTAACTCACCTTCTTCCTCCACATGGTTTCTGATCCACATCCGCTCATCACTCACTGACACAGTTATTTCTTCGAGAGAAGAGGGGAAGTGCACAACTGTGTCCACCAGCAGCCTGAGAGCAGAAGAAAAAAATACGTCATGAGAAAAGAAGGACAGAACAAAATTAAGCAAAAAAAAACCAAAAACAAAAACACTGACCACATGTGAGGTCAGGCCAGTGTTACAGTTTGCTAATGTCACTGACGATGGCTTAGATACAGGTTCCTCACTGAAACCTGACCCTAACAGCTACATTATTTCCCTTTATTTGAAAATTGCTTAGAATCATTTAAGTAGCCTACTGTAGAATAAAAATACCTGTGTCAACCTTAAAAATCTTAATATGAAATATGATGAACAGATACAACAAGTGACAGAGACACACTGTGTGATCCCAACTACATATTTCTAAAAAACGAACATACACACCTGGGCTGGGATCTGAACACATTGGCATAGTTCTCTTTATCAAACACTGCCTGCAAGCTTTCACTGTCCTGGAAAGACAGGTTATGTGTCTTCAGAAGGCCTGCAGATAAAATACCAAACAAATGCAATGAATGCATGCCGTGCTACATAAATAAAGCACATGTCAGTGTAAACTGGATGCAGTTCTCATTTAAATCATCCATGTAAAAAGTGAATCATCTTAGAAAGAAGTGAGGCAGTGATACCGTGTTTGCAGTGCAGGGTGAAAGTGAGGCGGTCCTTCTGCTCGTCAAGCTGGATGTGACACTTCTCCACTGTCTTCTCCAAAGATGCAAGAGACCTGAACACGGCCTGCACGCTCTGACTCACACATAAGGGAACATAAGATGGATGATCACACAGGGACAGGACCATTACTGTGTTAAAATGTATTGAAATATTCTGGTATTTGCTTTAATCTAATACTTTAAAATGAAGCTGCTATGGAAGTAACGTTTAAGGACATTTTAGCAATGCACGTCACATGAATTTGCACCACATTTTTTTTTTACATTTTAATATTCCATTGCGTGCATGGTGACATTAAATTTACCCTTTAAAACTACTGCCACGTACTACGACTTAAACGAGGAAGCACAGAGGTTTTGCATCGCTCGCACAAAGATAACATCAAGGCTTTACCACAGGAGCAACATGACAGGAAAGATCTTGTTTGAAGTCTAATACAGAAAAGAAACTCTAATGTTCATTTATTATTAACCTGTGTGGATTAGTGATTTCAAGCCATAAGTTAACACAACTAATTAAGATAAAAAATTATATTTTAAAAAATTGAATGTCTTGTGTTGTGAGAATTGCAGTGATATTAAAGGACAGCCTGTGATGAAAGAGTGCTTGAGCTCATTTGATTGAGTTTTGTAGATTTATGCCATATGAAAGAAGGCTGGAAACCATTCATAGAGATGATTTCAGTCTGTAGTGTATACTGGTTGTATATGACACATTAAGCATTACAAGAGCCGCAGCTCATCAGTTTTTAAAGCCCACCTTTATCGCCATCTTGCAGCGGAAGGCGTGCCCACTGGGGACTGTGTACCTGCACAGGAAACAGCAAAGAGGGATGCATTAAAGCTAAAATGTGATGTTCAGTGACTCTCACTCTCTCTCACTCACTCACTCACTCACACACATCACAGTGCACGTTATGCAGTCGCGTACAGTCTGCACCTGCTGAAGAAAAGTGGTGCGAACAGGAAGCAAGCATATGCCGACCGAGAGGAGTTCACAGACCGCAGGGCAAGCTACAAGAGAAAAAAAAAACCGAATCAGTATCAACAGGAAGCAACAGAACTATATGTCTGGCAGGAGGAAGTGTTGGTATGCACGTCAATATCAGAGAAACTCACCCCATCTTTCTGAGGCTCCACATAGAGCTCGTCTCCGATCCTGGACAGAGAATGGATGGCTTTGGCCAGCACTAACAGAAGGTAATGTTACATACATACAAACATAATAATATTAGAATTAACATTTAGTGATAGTTTATTTTAACTAAAGACAGGCTTGAAAAGGCAGGAAGTGTTTGCTACCTTTCACGTTTCCTCCCGTCACAACGCAGTCCATTTCTACTAGCGTTTATTAATTAGTGGTTAGACTGTAAGCTTGCGTTTCTTATTTTCTGTAAAGTTAGCAAACGTGGCTAAATGTTAGCCGAAACTAGCGGCTAAACACCACCAGGAAGTATCTGAATTGGGTTTTAAATGTTTGCGCACCGAACGGAAATCTTCCTGGAGATGAAAACGCATTCCGTTAGTTCAAAACTTCACTTTCACGCTTCATTTTCTCCAGCAGCTCGGGTCCTGAATTAGTCTGTTTACGCCGCCATTGCCCGCTTCCGCAGTGTTAGCCAATCAGAAGGGCCAAAAGTCAAAGGGGTGTGGTCTCTAGTATAGACATGCGCAGTGGTCTTCGAACTTCTCAGTTCCGATTGTTTGCCAATACAATGTGGTTAGGTATTTAAAATTGATGTCGCTAAATGCATCAGGGAGGGATGATTAAAAATGTTGAAACGAAATTATTTTTGAAAGATAGAAATTAAGTTATTATATGAAATGACTATTTATGGGATGTTTACACATCAAACAATTCAGCAAAACATACACATTTTGATTTGCTGCACCATCAAGTGTAACCTGCAATAGGCCTGTATTTCATATGGGCTAATATTTTACATGATAACATTATATAACTGTTTTCATGCACCATAAAAACTAGTAGTAAGAAGCCTACCGGTAATCAAAAAACATAATTATAGGCTACTTTGTATGTACATCTTTTATAGCCAATAAATTAGAAACATTTCTTTAACTGGTTTTAATTTTTTTAAAGATGAGATAGATATGTAAAATATGAAAATGTAAATCTTGCTGGTTGCTAGCATCAATAGATATTATTAAAAACAAATACTTGAAATTGTCCTGTCTTTAGTACAGTATCATGCCATTATGTGAGATTCTACTAAAATCATCATATTTACAGTGAGTAGCTGTACATTTTTAGTTGACAAAAAAAGACAATGGAGTTCACGGAGTTTGTATAAAACTGGTTATTCTAAAGCTCATTGTAGGCATTTCCATATTTCTTTCATTCTGTAGACATATAAATAGCAGCTGCTCACCAAAAATGCCCTGTAATTACCCCTCAAGGGTCATGGTGGTAAGAAAAAGGGTGTGTGTGCACATGTGTGAGCCAGGGAGTGAAATAGGAAGGAAAGGAGGGGAAATAGAGAGATGTGCAAAGAGAGAGAGAGAGAGAGAAGGAGAGTCACTGTCAGTTATCTCACCTCGCTGGTCTTTCTTGTTGGTCTGCTTTAGTGCGTACGAGCTGAGGAACGCTGCCTTGCACCATCTCTCCTCCCTTCACCAGTGAATGGCTTTTGCTGAAGAGGTGTGACTGATACAACCTTTGTGAACTGAAACTACAGACATTTGGTGAAAAAGAGAGAGACCTGACCTGACATGAACAGACAAAAGTTTGGTTGCTGCTGAATCATTTGAGGATTATGGAGGAGTGGAGGCAGTATGACTGTGAACATCCATAAGAAGAAGCAGCCTACAGGGAGAAAATGAATTTACATCCTACCTGAGGAAGTTAAACTTTAAGACAGCAAGAAACTGGTAAGAAGATAATGGGAAAAAGTTGGTATATGAAGAAAGGAGCAATCAACCATCACAGGCATCTTAACAACGAAAGTTGGGCAAATTGGTGATGAGATTCACACGCAGTTTCTTCTGTCATGTTCTCTTTTAAAGCAACACATTACGTAAGACTGTGTGGAATCCATCTCTGCTAAGAAAACAATATTATGGTATTTACTCGCACTCAGTGTTGTTCTTCTTTCCTGTGACTTCTGGATTTGACACCACAGTTCTGTTCCTAGATGTCTCAGTCCCATAATTCAACAGACTCTCAGGCTTTGCTGCAGTCCATGCTTCAGAGACTGAAGCTCCAGTCGGGAAGAGAGGGCCACCAGGCATACCTGCATACACCTTCACCTGTCACAGCTGCTTCCACATGTGGGCAAGACGGAGAGAGGGGACCCTCTACCTTCCAAAAGGGGAGCAACGGTCCTTTAAATGGCTTTCAGCTTGGCACTAACAGTATACCATCAAAACAATTTGGGATTTCTGCTGTGGACAGTAACTGTGGGCTCAAATGTGGGGAAATACAACAACCAGGGCTTGGCTGTGAAGTGGACAAGCGTCTCATTTCCTTCCCCACCCAGAAAGGCGACACTGATGGCAACCAGGGTGATAACAGGGTGTTGGGACAGGTCGTACAGTCGGGGATCACCCCAACAGGAACAGGGCAGCTGCTTCCTGCCAAATCACTTAAGGATGCTGATATCACTTCCTTTGCGAGGACTGAGGGGCAGAGAGTGAGTTTTGGCAGTTCTGGGATGACAAGTATGGGACATAATCAAGCCCAGGACCAGGTTTTTACACCTAAAGTCTATGCATGGTCACTGAAGCCCGGAGATGCAAATCATGATGCAGGAAGTCAAGAGAATAGAGTGTTTCACATGAGAAATGGAGGATATGGAGCTTTGGCACAAAGTAAAGACATGCAGGTTGTGGAGACTAACCAAAAAACAACAAACAGCAGCTCCAGAAGAAAACAGAGATCATCCGAGAATAAAGGAAAGAGATGGACCCAGAAGATCAAGGAGAGATGGAGGGACAGGCCAGGCAGTTTTGGCAAAAAGGGAAAAGAAGAATGTCGAGAAATCCAGACGAGTGAGCAAGGACCTGAAGTGAGTTGTTAATTTTTATATAATAGTTGTTTTCTATGTCCAGATGAAAAAAACACCTCTTGAACTGAAACTGGTGCTTCTTAACCTACAGATTTCACCTCAAAACCAAATGCAGAAAACTCTCACCAACACATCGAGTGAGGAGGCTGAAAGGACCCTCCTCTCACTGGACAGTAGTGACCCCAGTAAAACCCCTCTAACAAACACAGAAGACAGCACTAAAGAGGGAGATACAAGGTAAGAAACAGTTGTCCTAAAAATGTAAAAATACACCGAAACTCATACTGAACTTGAACATGACACAGGCTATAGGTTCTCACTGTCAGGTTTCATTGATTCATCACTTAGCCCGGGTTAAATATGTGAGGTATTTTTGAGATGTTTCCAACCACAGCTGTGATATTATTTTAGGCTGATGTTTGTTCCCTTTCGTCTGTCTCTCTTGTCTGATGTGCCAAACACACCCTGTCACTGACATCATCTGTCATCAGAATGCTTCAGTCATATTTTACTGTTCAGATGCTTTTCTTTAATTAATTTCACATTGTACAAATACTGCATTTGCAAATAACCATCCTGAAAATCTACTACTACTACTAATAATAATAATATTAATGACAATAATAATAATAATGATATTAGCATTATATGTAATAATATAATATAATATTTATCAATGATGCTTTCATGTGTAAGCTACATGAAAAGGATAAATTGATAACATTACATGTTGACAAATATTTTTTTTTAAATACGTCCACAGAGTTTTTTATTATTTTAAAAATGTTTTTTTTTATTTATTTTTTTTTTTTTAATTTGAAAATTTAGATTTTTTATTTTAAAAAAGTAGTTTGGCCCAAAATGATTATTTGTTTACCTGCCTAAGATGACCAAAGGCTTATGAGCCATTAGCATGACGACACTGGTACCACGTGGTATCTCTGTGTCATCATCAGTGATCAAGATTCTCCATGGTGATGGCTGGAAGTTGTCTGGAGGACCTTTTAATGTGGGGGCTGGTCACGGTTGACTTAAGTTGAATCACTGGTAGACAGCTTGATATGCTGTAACACAGCAGAGAATCCTATTTTATTCGCTTATTGTGGATTTTCTCAAAGTCTGCAAAGTAACTTGTAACTATAGCTGTGAAATGAAAGTAGTGGAATACAAAGTACAATATTTCTCATGCAGTGCAAGGGGGTATAGGCTGGTTTTATTCAATATTTCTCTTGTAGTGAACAAATCCCAATAAAGACCAAAACCAACAATAACTTAATACTTTCCACTCACCAATCTGAGAGGCGTTCAGTTGACAGCTCATTTGTTCCTGAAGACTTCCTTAGAAACACTTCACAAATATAGAGTTTCATTTTTAGAAATCACTGTAGTTTTTGGCAAATGTTACTCAGGCAGGAGTAAATAGTGCATTTCTTTTGGACTATTTTTGGTGGTAGAATAATATACTTTTGGTGCTTCAGTGCACAAATTCCCAACCAGCCAGCATCTGCAGCTGAGTAGCTCATTTTGGAAAAATAGACAGTTGTAATTAAGTGAGAAACATTTTTACATTTGTGTTTTGAAGAAAAATAAACCCACAGATGGCATTATAAAACGATGACAAGGTTGATTTTTCTTTCTTATTTCTTATCTTATATATTTATTGTGTGGAAACCACCAGCAACAACAAACAATCTGCCTTGTTGGGACTAAACTGAGCCGGCTGACAACCACATACTGTGTTTGAGAATTAGACAGTGAAGGAGGTGGAGAGGTTGATAAAGCTTCAAGTAACAGCTAAATGATTAAAAGATTAAAATCACACAATTGCAAACATGACCACTGAAAAACAAATGAAGCCTCCAAGGATCACTGTGTGCTGTATTAAAGAATACTGTCACAATAATATAAAATACCTGAAAGAAAAAAGCTGAACATCACTGCACCAGTGTGTATTTATGGCACCAGGACAGTGGAGGTGGGACTGACTCAAATTACATGTTTACACTGTTCTGGTCCATAGAGTCACTTCACTTCTCTTCGGCAGGTCTGCCAGTGACTTTGAGTTTGGCCTGGGCTCCTTCAGCTTACTGGAGGAGATCACCACAGGCCAAGAGTGGGCCAGGTTTCTAAACCTCAGCCAACCAGTCGCCTCAGCCGATCAGAGATCATCAGAAGAGGTCAAAACCCCACCAGACCCTCATGATAGCAGTCAATCATCTCTGATTTCAATCCACCAAGGAGGTGTGAACAACCAGTGGAGCTTCAGGGACACTGAGGCATCACCAGAGTCAGATTTCAGCATGGCCCAAATATCACCTGATGCTTTCCAACCTGTCAGCATGGATGTTTCACAAGGAAAACAACAACAGTTTGTTTACAAAGAAGCTGACCGATTTGAACCAATGGAGGATGCACAGACCAAAGTAGTTATGCAGTCTGGAGACCCTGTAGCGGGACAGCAACTTAGACCTCCAACCTTTGTAAAGGTTAGATATTTATTATAATGCATAATCCAATTTTTTATTATATTTTCTGATGATGTTCCTTCCCATACAAACTGAACAACATTAAAACCTGTGAGCAACTAAAAGCACTTTGCAATCTTTGCTTGCACTTGTGAGTTTGTCACTGTGTAATTTGTTTGTAAATGCAGCCTGCAGATATTCTGAACAACTCGGCGCTGAGGAGCAGAGCACAGGGCAGCAGAAAGAGGCAGCATCAGTCTGCTGAGAGCAGAGATGAGAATATGACTGACGGAAAAGAGGCCGACAGAGGTCAGAACAATTGAACACTCAGCATAATCAGATTTCAGAGCTCAGATGTTGATTTTTTGAAGCTGACACATATGGAGTTCGTTAGAAATTCAGTTCTCTTGTCTTTCGTCTTACAGACAGTTCCATGTCTTCACTGAGCCAAGCAAGCAGCCATGTGATGGAGGAGGCGGGACAGTCACAACATGACAGCGTCATGCCTTCATACATCCTAAACTCTCCTTCGCCTCTCTCTCCATCTTCTTTCACTCCTTTTGCTTCTACACCCAAGGGTGTCCTCAAACACTCCATGTCCCAGGATTCAATATCCTCAGTGGAAGTAGTAACAAAAAGGGTACGTTTAAAAAATGAAATTGTGTACCACACTGCCTCCTTGTGGTATAAAATGTAAAATGCAATCTACACAGAACATCTGCGTCCCAGATTCAAACCACAGGCAAACTCTCAGTAGGTATAGTGTAAATAAAGTTTACTCAAAACAGTCAAAATAAATAGCCACAGATTATTGAGTATGATACTCAGGCTTTTCTCCCACAAGGCAATGCACAAAGGAGAAATAGTTCCTCTGAGCTAGAGAAAGAAATTTTATTAAATTTATTTTGCTTGCCTCTTCTCCTTTGTTAGGTAACAAAAACACAAAGCCCCAATTTGATTGCCTTTGCCTGCCAAATGTTTAAATGTAAAACAGAAAAATAATGTTGATTTCTTGTATTTTTTAAAACAGTACAGTGGTGCTG
>JAQFJA010000026.1:13419956-13431371 GCA_029874485.1 Naso brachycentron | reverse complement strand
GTTGAAGTCAACCAATGATTCAACCAATAATGGCCCAAATCAACAATAACATCGGGAACCCAGGAGATTTTTTTTTACATGAAAGACGAGAGTGGCAGACTGTCATATAAAAATACGAAATAATTCATTTTTTGTAATTTTTTTGTGATACAGTTTCAAATTTGACTACAATAAGAGCAGGGATATGGTCCAAAAGGGGTGAAAGTGCATTTTTGACTTTAGCTCGACGTTAAAGGGAATGAGTAAAATTCAATGGGAGCAAAATATAACCAGAATAACACCTAGCAGCTGCCCAGTGTACTCTTTATGGAAGTTCTCTTTAGCAATAGCTTGTAGCTGCTGTTAGCATGTTGGTTGTTGTTGTCAGCCATGCAGCTAGAGGTCCGTCCAGTCTTTAAGTCGTGATGTTACACCCTTTCAAATACTATATCCGGGTCCAAGCACATGGCTGCAGTTGATTAAGTGCTACGTTAAACGAATGACTAAAAAGTTTTGGCTTTTGCGAGTGGGTGCTGAGGTTAGCTGGCTAAAGTTAGCACAGTTTCTTAAACCAAACCAACCCTGATAAAGGTAATGGATTTTATATGGTATATGGGAGTTTTTATTTTAACCAAGCAACAGCATAGCTGATAGGTTACTAATGTCTGCTTCCAGTTAGGATAAGAGTATCCCTAACACCACAACGTTATAAAACCCATAAACTTTATCAGGGATAGGTGTATTTGCACTGGGTTGGTTGGGTTTTTGCACGAGTGCTAACCACTCGCAATGTAAGCCAAAACTTTATCTTCATTCATTTAACGTTCTTTATCAACAACAGAATGAATGTTGATTTTCATGGAAATGGACTCTGCAGCCTTGGCCAGAACACAGCCAGACCTGGACTGAACACAGGGTCCAAGACCAACTGAAGCCAGTTTGATGACAGGAATTATACTGAAGTTATTTACGTAGGCTCCAACCAAGGCTCTGACCTGGGGAATAAGACATGGCAAGTGGAAACATGAAAGTTTCAAACTGTAGAAGGTCCTATTCAGTAGGATAGCCAGCCCTACCTCCATAGTGCTGCATCAGTGGTGGAGAAAGTTCTTGTTGCACCAATTATCAGTGGTAGGGTAGATAGGAAGGCAAGGAGAATGTGGATGAACAGTTGCTCACAAGCTTCATCTGCTTGGTAAGACTTAAAGGATCCTTATAAAAAATATTTGTGCATGTTTTGCATTTATCTAAAATTTTTCATGTGTAGGAATTGCTCATCAGTTTTGTTTATAGACTTTTATTCAGATCGATTTTGTCAACTTTGAACCAGGAGCTGAAATGAGCTGTGTTGCTGCTAAGTTGTTGCATATTAAATATAGTCCTTTTGTTCATGATCTAGGATCAGAAAATGCTGCTGTTCACTCCTGACTAACTGTGTTTTCAAACTGAATCTTGAAAAAACAAATGCCACCATTTTAACAAATATATGTAAATGAATAGGCCCTAAATAATGACTGAAAGAGTGCTTAATAGATGTCTCTGAAGACTACTGACTACGCTAACCATCTGGAGTGTTTTTCATTTTAGCACTATAGACAGGACAGATTGGAAGCCAAAGGGGACAAAATTCATTTGAGATCTGTTTACGGTCTTAAAAGTAACAGTTAAAATGTTAACATAACCTTGAATGTGATGTAATATGAATATGTCATCATTAAATATTGTTTTGTACATTTCTATATGTCATAAGAAAGAGAAATGATAAACCTGATTCGGTACTTATAGGCCCCTATAAGAGGCTTAAGTTTTAATGCACCGTGATAGATCACAAACTGTGACATTATCGACAACTGTGCAATAATTGCGACATATGATACGACCACTTCTCAATACACTCACGAGCATTGACGGCATTATTGCCTCTCACATCAGGGAGGTAATGTAATGAAGCAATGTCAGTGTGTGTATGTGTGTGTGTAGATGTGTGTGCCTAGAGACCATATCATTTCTTAAGTGGTTCCATTATGTTTGTGGTCAATTAATGGTAACCTAATACAAGAAACACATAAGCACACATGCACGCTTTGGACACACGAGCTTTTAGGCTGCATGCAACTCTAATGTTTCTCACAGAGACGTATGGAGCAGTTCCTGTAATGGCCAATGATACTGTGAAACCTATACATCTACAAATATGAGAAACTATTAGTCAGATCGTAGATGCGGGCAAACATGAAAAGGTAGTGGAGGATTTTTGAATGGACTTCTTCATGAAAGAGGAAACCATCGTGAAAGTGATCATCATGTAACAGGAAGGGTTCTGTGTAAACATACGCCCACTCAATCCGTCTTTGACCGCATTTACGACATGCCAGGACACAAACATCCCAAGACCATGTGAAAACAACATGACATAAGAACAAAACACTGCACATGAAGGAGCATACTCTGCCTTTGTAGGTCAGTGATGGTTGGTCTTTGGTTCAAATGAAACACTTAAAAAACTGTTTTATTGATCGCTGGAAAACTGTGCCAAAATTTAAATTCCCCAGTAGATTAATTTTATAAACTTTTGTGATCCACCAACTTTTCCTTAATCCCATTATCAGGTCAAAGTTTTCAATTATCTGATGAATATCTAATCATTTGCTAGAGGGACTTGCTCAAATATTTGTTTATTAATGCTTACAATGAATTCTAATAACTTTGAAAGCCTAACATTTCTCAACTATTCAATGAACTGCCATGCAATTTTATGCAGATTTTCATGTCTCCTTCGGTTAGTGACTGAAGTTATCCACTGATGTTTTATCAAGAACTGCAATATGGGGATTTGGGAAAGTATCTTAAATTTTACAATGCTTTAGTTTTTGTCCAAATACCTGCAAAACTACTGACACTGTCATGACCCTTTGCTGTGCTTTGCGAAAATTTGGATGCTAAAACGTTAAACTAACATGGTAAACATTATACCTGCTAAGCATTAGCATATTAGTATTATTATGCTCGTGAATCTCTACTCGGATGGTGGTCTCAGCCTGCCCATCACCCAGAGGATGTACTGGAGATCCAACGCTTTATGTCGATGAGGCTCATCTTCTTTGTAGCATCCGTGTTGTTGCCACTTTACGACCTCAAAGCACAGGAAGAACATAACGAAATTAGGAGAACGACTTCCCAGCTCAGAACCTCCAATCTTCTGACATCACATGAATGCATCATCAACACTATGAGTCATTTTCAGGACATTAGGTCAGCCTTAGGTCAGCCTTGGGTCAGCAGGGGGAGTACCTTATGATCAAAACCAGCACTGTCCCAGTGGAGGTGAACCTCTTATCCGGCTGTATTGCTCTTAAAAACCACCTTGTTTGACACCAATATGACAGCCCTTTTACAAACCGCTGAAGCCACTGTCTCTCAAAACAGACACCAGTCGCCATCTGACTCCCCCCGATAACTCACTCCCAAACCACGTTGCCTGGTTAAATGGGTCTGATGAGCAACATGGTTGTGGATAAGAAGCCTGTGGGAATTCTGTGAGTAAGACTTCAGGAGTTCTTGGTCTCTTTCTGCTTACTCTGCTGGCGCACAGCGTTGCTCCTACAGTGGGAAGGTGAAAATGTTCTTCAATGCATGATGGAAAAAAATGGCTGACCATCAGGCCTTTGGTGAGGTACAAAGTTCATTCTTGTCCTTGGCAAAACATGACAAAATCTCACAAAAAAGGTTTGTCTGTTTTGCGCTCTCCATTTTAATCGTAAGATGGAGTTTTCTAGTTATCAAGGAATTATAAATGTTTGAAGTTTTCTTTCTTTCTTTTTCTTTTTAGCACTTGAGGACTTTGTATCCATGTCTGTGAAAAAGTTTGGGATCAAGTCAATTCATTTTTGGATGTACAATTACTGTTTGGTCATTAATAGCTTGGCTGCAATCAGCTCTCATTCACATCTTAATAAAATATAGCCATAACAAATGCATGTAAGCAGGTCTTAAAGCAGATCACATCGAAAATAAATTTAGACAATTAGAATTTATTAATTTTATTGATTCACAGACCACTTTCATCCTTTTGCACCATCTAAAAAAGCCACAAAATATAAAGCATCACAGGAGAGACAGACTCCCATTTTACATTTAAAATTATACATTTTGAGTAGTAATTGTATAGCACAAATTTTATTGTGTATAAATTGGAGGACACAACTGTACCTACAAGGTAATTTCTAAATTTAACTTAAATGTATCCCTTTTTACTGCAGTTATTTTGATTTGTCATTGTATGAACACAAATGTTACTGAAAAATGAACAAAGGCCAGCAAAGCCCTAAGAAAAGGTCAAATAAGCTAAAGTTAGTGAAAAGGCCTACAGTATTAAATGTTGTGGAGTTTTTAGTTTGTGGTCTTTCAGAGTCATAAAGTCTATAAAACTCTACTGGACACTTTTTTAAAAAAAAAGGCTATTTAAAAGGTGCAGACGCAGCTGAAATGGGTTTTCTCAGGAGGGTGGCTAACGTCTCTCTCGGGGATATGGTGAGAAGTTCGGTTATCTTTGAGGAACTTTTGAGTGGAGCCGCTGCTCCTTTGCATTAAACAGAGCTGGTTCAGGTGGTTCGTGCATTTAGCAAGGATGTGTCCTGGTTGCTGACCTTGGCAGGTGTTCGAGGCACGTCCAGCTGGGAGAAGACCTCAGGGCAGACCTGGGTCCAAGTGGAGAACGTATATCTCCAAACTGGCCCAGGAACCTCTTTGGATCCCCTGGTCAGAGCTGGTTGATGTGGCCAGAGAAAGGTAAGTCTCTGGCCCCCTGCTGACCCTGACCCTGAATAAGCGGTTGATGATGGATGGATGGCTGGCTTCTATTACCATCCAGCCTCATAATACAAGAGCTTTGTGTATTTAAGAAGAAAAACAAGAAAGGAAACAAAAAAAGAAAAAGAAAAAAGCAAAGAAAGAAATTATTAAAAATTATTCATTTATTTATTTGAGCCTGAAAACATGAAATGTCAAAACTCACACAAAAACAAAACACTTCAGTGTTTGAATGCTTTACACAGGATAAACAAAGTCTGTTTGCATCAACTAATAACTCCTACACTCCTCTTTGCTATAAAACTACAACCATGCCCATGGGTGAGATGAAAAACCCCTTCAGGAATATTCTGGGAAGAGTGGTACACCAGTAAAATCACCATTTCCCGGAGCTGTCAGTGGGAAAAGCTGCTCGAATATGAAATAATACAAGAGCTTTCAGAATCGATCACAAGATCTAAAAAAAAATACGTAGACAGCAAGTATAACTCAAGTCTGTTGAATTGTCTGCCAGTCCATTTGTGGTATCTCATCATATTAAATGCTTGGTCCTCGGATTGTATGAACAACAGGCGAAAGTGTACGTGTTTAGTCGGACTCTTCTTCTGAGCTGGCAGGTGTGGATACAGCCTCTTCCTCCTCTTCGTCTGATTCCTGCTTTAGAAACATAAAAATGGGGTAAGTATAGCAGTTATGAGTAACGTGCAAGACAAAAGATGTTCTGCACTCCCTCTCTAATATATCATCAGGTATCTGCATCGAGTATTGACCAAAACAACTCCACATACCAATAGTACTGGTCTAAAAATTCTGATTATAGCTGCATCACAGTCATATCAGTTAACTGTGTTATAACCAGGCTGGGTGCCACCAAAACAATCAAACATACTACACACTCACTGCAATCGAGTAGAGAACGCCCTTAAGCACAAATGAAGTGTTTTTACACAGAGATCCCGCGTCAGCGCTGAATTGAAGGTTCGCCAATCACCCGCCTTCTGTTAATCTAAGTTTATTTACACAGAACCGAGCAGCGCATCTTTAATTGTCATTTTATACAACGAGCCAGGATCCCGGATTCAAAGGAGACGTCACTGGTGTGACGTTTAACAGCATCACAACTGCTTCCTCTTTAGCTAAATGAGCAATAAACTTGCGTAAAAACAGTTAGAAAACGGTGACAATAATAACATTATATCATTAATATCATTAATCCATCTGGTATAGGAATACTACGTTTGATTTCCTTCAAGCTTAAAATTGCCTGACATGCGCCACAATTATGTGCTAAGTTATGTGTAGTCTACAAAAATTGCTGCTTTACATGTTTACAGTGGGCAATTTTCACCATGTACACGTGTATGTATTATGACTTAAAAACACTGTGGATTTTTCACAAAGCAGCAGGCTGCTGCCTGTACCAGACCTTTTTCCTCTCTTCACAGCAGTGCGCTGCATCAGGTGAAATTTAAGTCCATCTGCTCATTGCTTTATTTCTTTGACACAATTCATTTTGACTCAATACTTAAGTTCAAGAGAAAGATTTTTTTTTTTATCCCTGTACCAACCTTTTTTTTGTTATTTTCCTAAATGTTTATCCTAACATGTCCCCTCATAGCAATCCAACCCCAACCACAAACAATTAAACAAGCGTTTACATTTGGGAAAAAAACGGCAGAAAAACTCCCGACAACAATGCAAAACAGTCATAGACGTCCATTTCGTCATGGATTTTATCTAACCTCTGTCAATATAAGCCTGCCCTGATCTCCCCTACCAGCTTTCCTATTCACACGAGTGTTGTGTGACCCCGGCTCCACTTCTGACTTGGCTCTGATTCTACCTCAAAAAGGCTGGTTATTGGCAGTGCAACCTGGACCCCCGCCCCGCGTCTGTGCTGTTGAAACAGACCAGCGAGGCACATTAAACCCGCGCTGAAGTGTGTAAAAGGGGCTATAATTTAGGCAGCGCTTTTTCATAAGTTATTGCACATTTCAGTAGTTACGTATGATTTATGTGAGAGTAGCATCTTACATTTATACACACACACACACAAAACAAACAAACAAATCCCCTCCTCGCTGAAATTGCTGGAAGGGCGGCACCAAAGCACTCTCAATGGTCAAAAGGTCACTGCAGGATCTACCTTCTTCCTCTTTGACTTGCTCTTGTGGTCTGAGTCTGACGAACTCTCCTCACTGGTCTCGATGAACTCTCGACTCTTGAAGCTGTCGTTGCCTCCTCCTCGCTCCTTGTCCTTATCTCCCCCTGCAGATTTCCTCTTCTTGTCATCTTTTTTACCTCCAGATTTTTTACTCTCCCTGACAGGTGAAGGGTTGGAGGAAAGAATTAATTTAAGACTGGTTTGTGTCAAGAGACAGAAAAGTTTCTGTGTTGGGAGCCTTACTTCTTGGAAACAGAGGCTGATCCTCCACCGCTCTCTTTGTACTCCTTCTTTAATTTGTCGTACTGCCTCTTGGCTTCTCCTGCCTTCGTTTCCCACTCCTGAAAAAACAGAGAAGCAGGAAGGATGAAGCAGAGGAAAGAATAAAACATCATGTCATCAGGACTGTACACATCATTAGTCTGAATTTAGCTGATCATCTGCTTTTGGATTATTTTAAGATTACAGCCACACTGCCTTAACACAATCAATGCTAAATCTAAAATTGTAAGAGCATAGGAAGATAACTAAAGCAAACTCTCTCACCTCCTTCTCATGTTTGCCCAGTTGTCTCCACATCTCTCCGGCCTTCTTGGATATCTCTGTGATGGAGATGCCCGGGTTCTCAGCCTTGATCCTCTCACGACTGGAGTTGAGCCAAAGCATGTAGGCACTCATTGGCCTTTTGGGGCCACCAGTGTCTTTCTGCTTCTTCTGTTCCGAGTGGAGAAAAGGACAAAAATTGACAGGTAAACTTGTGCACTTATACAAGTTGACACAAATTGTACATTACTTACAATATCAGGAGCATACTTCTAAAAAAAAAAAAAAGGAAAAACTGTTGTTTCAATCTCAACTTCTTTACAACATATTTCTCTCATGTTTACTCCAAGGTTCAACTGTTCTCTCACCTCTTTGCGTGGTTTCCTTTCTTTTTTCTCCTTCACAACTTTGGCTTTCTTTGCCTTCTTTCTCTTTGCATCCTCATCCTCACTGTCGCCCCCATCGTCGCTGCTGTCGCTTGCAGAAGCATTGCTGTCATACCTGATTGAAAGAGGTGGAGAGACACAAAATGGGGAAGTTACATCAGCTGAAACAAGGCTGACAGATGGAAAAATTCCAAAGAAAAATGATGTCTGATGTAAGGATTAAACTTTTTAAAGAAAGAGCATTCTTAAGTCACTCACTCTTCTGCAATGTCATCATCTTCCTCTCCAGGGTTAAACGACTCATCTAAACAGTGAAATAGGACAGAAAAGACCCAATCAAACCCACTGATCTTCTGAATTCGACATGTATTGCCTTCTTCTATCATAAAGAGACAGATACTCACCGCTTCCAGCATCTGATTCGTCGCTGTCGATGCCCTCCTCTCTGATCTTGCCTTCAGCTTTCATTCTCTCCAGGTAGGCGTCGTGCTGGTCGTCGTCCGAGTCACTATACTCGTCAATATTACCCTTCATGCCCTGAAAGTAAACTGCACAGTCAAAAAAACAAGCCCACACTACCCACAGTACTGCGTAGCCATAGGAGAATCTTCCATGACCAAGTAACAGTCTGGTAAGAAATACCAAAAAATACAAATCACAATTTCACAGAGCCCAAGGTATTTTTTTCACTGCTTTAAGTTAATTAAGTTCAGTGTAACATTACACATACACAGTGCAAACAGTTGTTAGGGTCCCAACACACCAAGCTGAGCATCCATGAGCCTTGTTTTTGTGTTTACCGCACTGTTAGCACTAGCATGTCAAATTGGCACCAACAGGCGGGAGAAATCACTTTGATTGGCTGCTCAGCTAAAGCGAATCAGTGCACAAGAAGAGAAATGCAAGTGAGGAAAGCAAGAAACCACTGAAGTAGAAAGGTCACACAGAGAGGGTTCTTCTCAGTTTCCATCAATTATTCCAATACATGAACATTTTCACAACGACATGACCATCTGGATTGAAGCCACTGAAGACCAACCGATCAGCACAACTTGGGAGAGGCCAGTTCTGTGTGAAAACGCTGCTTTATCAAAACTGTTACAGCTGCATATTAACATACCCAGGTCTTCAGGTTTACCTTTATTGACTACAGACTTCTTCCACCTGCCAGCAGGATAAAGCGTTTTTTTCTCTCATGTAGAAACAATATGTGGTGCTAGTTGGCCATCACCTTTTGGCCAAGACACAGGCGACATGACATGAGGCATATCAGATTAGTGTCTGAAATCAGATCTCCTACAGACTCGCTGCACTGTTTGATAGTGATCAGATCAAATTTGTGTATCCAGACATCACCAGCCTATTCATATGGGTTGCTGCGGTAACAAAGTCTTCCATTGTGGAAGCAAGAGAATTTGAGATCCATTTCCACCGTGACATTTTCTCTTCCCATCTGGTCTTTCCCCAACCTGACACGCCAGATGCAGACGGCTTGCTACACACAATCATCTGGGAAGCTGTCTGCAAAAACTATTTGGAAAAAGGGGTAGGCCCTTTGAAAAATACACAACGCAGGTAACTGTACGAACCATCAATCTAACAAGGGCTAACATGAACATAGACGAATATGCATGAACAAATGGGCAAGTGAAACTTGCTGTGGTCAGTCAGAAGCAGAGACACCTTCAGTGCCATTGTTTGCTGTGCTGCGAAAAAGAAACACTCTCCAGTTCTGCTGTAACTGCTGCTGAAGCAGCACGTCTTTAGAAGCTGCTGTTGTTTTTGAACAAACTGTATCGCAGTCATCCCATCCAGCACTGTTGAATAAGACGCCACAACGGCCTGTGGCTTTCAGTAGTTCCTCATAGGACACAGATCGGTGTGAACCAAGTGTCGTAGGAAAGACAGATTCTCATGTCGCATGATCTCGTGAATTCAGCTTCCTTGCAAGGTAAGTTTTTCCCATCTCCACGCATCAATTTTTTTTCCTACCAGGGGACGGACAGATTCAAGTCAAAACAGCAGGAAATGTAGAGCAGGCCCATTCATTTTCACTGACCAACGCCGCTGACCCCATCACCATGGCAACAGATTACCTTGTTACCAGCAAAACCAAGCTGGTGTTTGGCCTGTGTTGTCAGCCAGACCAGTAACTTGCACATGTCAACAGGCAGCATCAAGGGTAATGCAATCAGCGCTGCCTGTGTGAGGCAGTGGTCATGACAACAGCTGTGTCGAGTGTTGAAGCACACCAAAAGCCCCCGGGCCACACATTAGTAAGCATGATGCAAACAAACGCTCAGTTATCAATCACACACATCACCGTCCATGTCCCATGATTAGTTGTAAATCACTCAGGATTTATCAGGTTCAACACCAATTGTTCTGGTCACAAATTCTGAGTAACACACACACACAGCAGCACGCCATGCAAGCAGAAATCACTCCACACCAATACAAATAAATAACTAATCCACACATGACGCCCGTGACCATACCCACCTTCTTCTACAGTGGTACAAGGACAAAAACACAGGAGAAGGGCGACAAGTATCAATATCTGCGATGAAAGTCTGACAAAACTCATGAAATATCTGTGCTTACAAATTGAGAGAAGTTTAGTTACCTCTTTGAACCCTCTGTTCTTGATGTTGAGCTTCTTGGCGTTAACAAAGTCAAACAGTTTGCCGTACTCTTCCCTAAGAAAAGGAAAAAGATGAGATAGATTCTAGGCCGGGAGCTTTGTTTGAAAATCTCACAAGAGGTTTCACATTTATCTCAATAACAAGGAGTGCAACTGTGAGTATTTTCTAGGTGCATCAGCAAAGTGTATATAGAGATTAATTCCAGTACGGCAACTCTAAGATTCTGGACTGGACTTTAAATACTGCTTCCATCTTGTTTTAAGTTACTAATACTTGCAACATGGAAACACCTTTTCCAGTTTTCTCATTAGTGCCTGCCATGTGTGCAGCTGCGCTCTGAGCTCGGGTCTCGTGGCAGGTAATTTATATAGCATGAAATGAACGTGACAGAGTGATAACACTAATTCAGACTTTTAGTGCTTATGTTCCGTTACTGCGATAAGATAAGAAAGCCGAATCAGCACAGCAGTACATTAGGCAGGCGGAAACCACATTGACTTTATCCTCATCTGCTGAAGTACCTCACTGAGGTACACAAATAATTTGAAAAGAAATGCATCCTTTTATAAATAAATATAGGATAACAATTACAAAATTTAAAAAAAAAAAAACAAAACAAAAACTCAAAAGGCTGGGAGTAAATTCAGACATATCTGTTGCGTAAATATACATGTTAAATGTAGTTTTGGTGGCAGGGTTCTTTTCTGTATTCAAGTATTTTTTTAAACTGTCAAAATACTTTGCTCTTGACATCTTCAATACAGATAATGTGGGAATAATCAATTCAAGAAAGACCGACGTGGATGTAGGCGATCAGAAATCTGGATATTATCAGAATAATGTATATGGGAGTAAAAAAAACAGGATTCTCTATGATTCATTCAAATCA
>JAQFJA010000026.1:13356066-13367071 GCA_029874485.1 Naso brachycentron | reverse complement strand
TATGGATAATCGCATTACATGCACGCCTCATAAGCACATATGCAGAGACAAATCTGTCCCATTAGATCCTCTTTCCCTCTCCCATACAACACACACACATACACATGCACACACGCTGAAGAGATGCCCTCTTAAGGAACTGCTGCAAGTGTTTCCTGTTTGAGGCCTTGACTGCAGCCAACACCCCCCACTCCCCCCGCACCACCACCACTCCTCCCTTCTGCCTCTCTTCAAATCAAGTGGCTGAGACTTTTCCTCCCTCTTTTCCTTTCCACTTCTCCACTGGTTTGCCGCCAAATGAAATAGCTGGTTATATTTGGATCTTTCCAGATGTGTATGTGAGTGTGTGTTTGTGTATGTGTGTGTGTGTGTCACTTGTGTCACAGGTTACAGTGACCAATGTACACTTCCAGGTGGTCATGACTGACCTGACTTTGTTTGGTCAGTTGTGTCATAAGTATGAGTTTCTTTGTTTGTGTGTGTTATTGTTTACATTAAAGCCGCATCACCACTCACATATGACCCATTAGTTCCAGTGAGATAAAACACAAGGACAAACTGTGGTTACATGCTGTTGAAATACTCCTTAAATTCAACCCTGGGCTGCTTTCAGATGGAAATGTCAGCCCTTTTAAGATGCTATTCCTATTTCCAGAACAAAAGCAGATCAATCGGGAGCTCAACATTGTTTCCTCCAGTCAAAATCAAGGGTGAAATAGCTGCTGTGTTGGCAGCACAGTGGGAGGATTTCTGTGGACAATACAGGGCAAGGTGTCAGGTATTCAACTGGGATTTACAAAACAATGACTGGTCATGTGGGAACTCATTTAACAAAATGAAGAGAAAATGTCCTCAAGGGACTGCATCAGATCGAGTCAGTGAAGTAAACATTATGAAATACAACTGAGTGAAAGAGGAAGGTGCCCTTTTGTAAGTCCTACTGTGGACAGACGTCTTTTTCTGTTTTGGGGATCGATGTGTGGAACTTCTTAGTAGCAAAACTTTAAATGGATCCTTACTGGGATCCTTTTAAATTCACAAGAAGCTGCTTTTAGAAGAGGGACTAGTCATGTTAACGAATGCTTGTCTTTTAGTTTCATGATACTTTTATTGTATCATCTTTTGTGTTTTGCACTGTAGAATCAATTCCCAGAAAAATAAACTAAAAAAAGTCAGAGTAGTTAAAGCATTTAAAGCAGTAATAGCTCAAGTCTGTCTGTTTTCACATTCAAATGTGAATAATTTCTCTGCTTTTTACTCATCTAGGATAGAAAATTTAATATTTTTGCCTTTTGATTGTTGAATCGACAAAATGAAACATGTCATCTTGATCACGGGGACCTTGAGATGGCTGTTGTTTCATAGTTACTGACCTCTAATTTCTTTAATAAACCTGTTGTCAGTCAATTTAATTGTATTTTTCTCCCTCCTCCCTCCTCCCCCCTTGTCTCTCCTCCATCACAGAGCAGCAGCGATGGCGCCCTCTCTCCTCCAGGCCTACAAGAGGCGCTGGTGGATGGCAGTGACGGCAGTGATTGAGAACCTGCTGTGTTCGGCTGTGCTGCTGGGCTGGGGCTCCCTGCTGATCATGCTAAAGAGGGAAGGCTTCTACTCCCACTTGTGCTCAGGTAAAATCAGCAGCTCAGCATCACGTTTGTTTTTCTTCCTCATTTGGTGTAACATCAACACTTTAATTTAATTTTGTATTCATTCAGATTGTGGAAAGGAAAGGCTTCAGCGCTTTTATGAATATTGGGTTTTTTGAAAAAGAAAATACTGGTTAATTTTGCAACTATTAAAACAATGAGGAAGTGAAGTCACTTTCAACGAAACAGAAAGCTTAAGTTAGTGGTTTGTAACGTTCATGGCGTGTGACCCAACTAGTTAGGTAGCGATGTCTAATTGCAAACTCCTTTTCCCTGATGAATTTGTCTTTGTGCTGAGTGATTATTTTTGGAGGCATGGGAGTTGCCATGAGATGTTTTTTTTATTAAATTAAAAATTATTTTGAAAAAACCCAGATGTTTTTGAATGTGCTTTCTCTGTTTACATCCTAGCACTCACCTCTCTAACCAACCCTTCACACTCACTCCCACAGTGAATGAATCCATAGTTGTGTCATTGGGCAACTCCTCCTCCGGTGAGGAGGTGGAGGAATGGCTAAGCTGCGTGGATCAGGAGGAGATGCTGAATCTGGGCTTCACCATTGGCTCCTTCTTGCTGAGTGCCACCACCCTGCCACTCGGTATCCTGATGGACAAGTTTGGGCCGCGCCCCATTCGCCTGGTGGGCAGGTAATGGTTGTAAAATTACTCACAAATGTGTCACATTTATAAGTTAATGTGCGCACCTGCAGGGTTGACCCATTTAAATATTTTCGGTATAACTCACAAACACAAGACCTCCTTTACATAAATTTGCTTTATGAAAATTTGTTGCTTTTTGTTTTTAAGAGTTTGGAGTATTTACTTTTTTATGATGGTAAGAATCTGAATAGAAAGCTCCTCTAAAGAGTAGTCACTCCTCAAATAGTCCTGAGGTTAAATTAAGATTTTAAAAAAGGCAGACTGATCACATTCCCGAAGTGGGAGGAGGGTGGTTGTGCCTCTCTGTGGCTTTCGGTGTGTGAATCAATGAATATAGGTGGGGCATCAGAGTGTTTGAGAGTGAGTACATGGTGTGTAGTAGGCTAAGTTGTAAAGGTGTTTCTCTTGGGGTGTGGAAACATGATAACTGTACTTCCTCATTTCTCATAATTATTCAGCACTGTATTACAACATATGCACGTCACGTACGCATACACACACACACGCGCAGGCACACACAACCACACACACACACTCTTTCTCTAAGATGAAACTTGATAAAAATGAAGCATAAGAAGTTTATCTGGAGGTGCATATGTTCAAACTTTCAGGCTGTTGAACCACGGCCAGTATCAGTGTTTGGACAGATTAGTAACGGCTCTTCTGTTCTTTCAGTGTCATGAAGTGTAATTATGAAAATATTGTTGGACTTAAATCCACACGTGCTGGTCATATTTAACATGCACTTACTCATTAGCTTCACACTTTCACTTGCTAACATGCCAGTTTTATGACTCAGTGTTTATAAACACAGACGGTAATGAGTCATAACTAGTTAGCTGTCCTGTAGTGTGTGTGTGTGTGTGTGTGTGTGTGTGTGTGTGTGTGTGTGTGTGGTTGCATGTGTGTATGTTTGGTCTTGTTTTACAATATTTATGAGGTCTGAAAACGTCAAATCCACTATGCTTGTGGGGTCCAGCCAGCTTTGGGCCAACATGCTGGGTGCTACAACTTTAAATGAGTGTTAGAGGGTTAAAGCTGGGGTAAGCAGTTTATTTCTGGTGTCACTGGGCTAATAACCTTTCACTGTCAACCTGCTTGGGTCACGCTGAGACGGACCAGTTTGCACCGCTGCAGCTTTCCCTAGAACCATTTCGTCTCGTCATGTATCTGCCCCAGCTTTAATACTTAGTTGTAATAGGGTTACTGTGAGTATGGGTTACTGTTATGGTTCGGGTGAGGATGAGGGTGAAGATTAGGCATTCAGTTGGGATGGTTAAGGTTAGGTTAAGGTACCAGGGAATGCATTCTATTAATGTCGAGGCTCCATTACAATAACTGTAAAAGGCTGCATCAGGGCTGGACGATAAATTGTTTTTAGCAGTTAATTTGAATTTGTGGTGTAGGAAGATTTTTTTAAAATGAAGATTGATTTTCTATTTCTAGGCCTGTGTTTGGTTCCAGAAGCCTCAAAATTATATTGTTTTGATTTATGATGATAGAAGAACTACATTAAAATATTTTTTTTCGAATTACTGCAGGCTTCAGTGCAAACGTAAATGACTCTCCTTCCCTTGAAACTACATAGTGCCCTTTTAAAGATAAGTTTGCAGCTTGCACTTTAACCGGAAAAGAGAAATTCAGTTTGCTTTGTCAATTATTATTGTTAAAATAAAAGCAAAACTTGTTATGAGTAATTTCTTTGTCATTTGTAGTTTGTTTTAAAGAAGGAAATAAAATCAATAAAAATCATAAAATTGAGTCTCAGGGATTTTATTTTTTTAGCCATATTGCCCAGCACTAGGTTGCGTGTGTGTGACTTTATATTTTGATTCAGTATGCAAGAATTTAAAATGTGCTTGTTCTCTTGTTGCAGCTCGTGTTTCGGTCTGTCCTGTGTAATAATGGCCGTATCTGCCTACAACCCTGATGGTGAGTTCAAGTACAATCGCTAAAAACACACGTGTGCTGGAAATCAATTAATCAGCTTCAGATGTGACATAAAAAATCTCCAAAGCTCAAACAGTGATGTATGTGATTGACATGTTTATCTGAAAATTGTGTAGCTTTAAATGAGCTGCACTCAGCCATCATTCAGTTTAAGCTGGAACCCATAATTTACAACCATGATTAGAAAACAGCTGGGACGCTTTGGAAGTCTTCAATAAAAGAGAATGTAATAATCCCTTTTGACATTTACACTGTCAAAAAAAGCACAAGTACAATACATTTTATGTTTTACGCAATCAGCTCCTTTTAATGCCAGCAGCACTTGTCAAACTAGTTGAGACAAGGGCAACAAAACCCTGGAAAAGTTGTGAAACAAAACACCTGTTCGGAACATTCCACAGGAAAACAGGTTCACTGGTAACAGCTGATAGTAATGACTGGGTATGAAAGGGGCATCCTTGAGAGGCTCAGTTGTTCACGAGCAAGGATGATGTAAGAGTCAACTCTTTGTGAAACACATGATTGTGTAAAGGAAAGTACTACTCAAGCTCCGGAACACTTTGTAAAACTATTGAGTGTAAACACAATGTTTCCAAATGACTGCATTCAGTTGTTATTAATGTTTTAAACAGTGCCCCAACTTTAATGGAATTAATATTATATAAGTCCCGAGGTTTGTTTGGAAGAGCCACATCTCTGTGTTAAGATGACTCAGGATTCGTTCACATGTTGACATAACCCACAGCTGAGTTGAATTTTGTAATATTTGTAAAACTACAACTAAATAACTATCAAGAGTGTTTCCATTTCCATTTCCATAGTTTCAATTAGAAAAAGTATAAATGTAACCAGTCAGTTTTAGCGATATGTGTCAAATACTGGTTTGACAAATATCATGATATTGCTTTCTGTATATTATTTATTATATGCTATATAAAATATACTGTAGTAGAATCGTTAATAAATATATATGCCTCCAGAAGTGTTGTTTTTTTACGATTTTAGAGCATGCATAAAATACTTTCTTAAATAAAGTAAGTAAGCTCCTTTTAGACCACTTAACTTGACAGTGTGTTGTGTGTTGCCCATCATTGAAGTTTTCCCACACACAAAGTTGAACAGCTGCACCAGGTGCCATTCAGCAGGTGTGCAAAGGCATAAAAATGAGCTTAACTCAACAGGCATGTTTATTTCTCCACATTGTTCACATTGTCTCTTTTGAAATTGTCCATGTGATGATTCAAATCTCACCAATTGTCTGGTTTTTGATGAAAACTGCAGTTTTATTTCCTGCAGTCTGTTTCTCAAGCTTTTGTACCCACTGCTACTTCCACTTTGTAAGATGTTCTCCAGTCTTGTCCTGATGGAGGAGATTTTGACATGAACCCCTCTTCTGTGTTTCTCTCTGCAGTTCTGTCTCCGCTCATTTTCTTGGCTCTCTCCCTGAACGGCTTTGGGGGCATCTGCCTGACCTTCACCTCGCTCACGGTGAGTGACACAACCAAGAAAACCCAGAACCCGAAAAAACACAGATTCAGACTAATTAACGAAACAGAATATAAATACACTGTAATGTAGGTATTTGTACATGAGACAGGACTTCCATGGGGATACTTTGATCACTAGATAATTAGATAAACTAGATAAACCTGTAGATAAATCATTAGTATGGCTGTGCAATATTATCATTTATATTCTGCGATGTTTGATAAACTTTTCATATTATACCCTACCACTCAAATCATGCTACATGGCAATATGTTTCATCCGTTGGACCCAGTTTGGGTTCTTCTGCATGGTTGCAGACAAGAAGTTTGCATAAAGACAACAAAAACAAACATGGAAGACAGTGAACATGTCAGAACATACAGAGCGGGAGAACGATTCTGATCAAGTGAGACAAAACAGGAGGTTTGTACCTAAAAGAGGGGCTACAGTACTTCTGTCACATGGACATGGTTTGGATATAATAAGTCTGACTCCAGAAACCACTGACTGCATCTTTATGCAATCACATCAAGAATCATATCAACCATTAACTGGAAATTTACAGAAAGGATCGAAATCGTGAAGAAGAAAAAAATCAAATATGTCAATTAATAACTATAATAAGTCTTATATATAGTTCAAATTATAATAAGAAAAGTGCCTTTCCATGCTGTTATCTATGAATGAGTATCTGCTGAATTTAGAGACAATGTGCTTGATTCTGATCTATATCGTTATCTGGATATGAAATGATGAGCATTGGGATATTATAAGTTGTTCATATCACACAGCCCCAATCTTTACATTTAATAGTTATTTTTCACACATGCGGTCAAAAACTTCTCTTTTCATTTTTACAGCAGTTTAAACTTGCTCGAAAAAGATCACGTGTGGCTGTTTGAAACTGTCAGGAAAAACCAGATGACTTACAACATGGTGGTATCATTGTGTCTTTTCTGGTTCAGTAATTCATTGCTTCAAGGCTTTAAGGAGATTCTTCTCTGCTATAGGTCTCATTGTTTTGATGGGCGAGGTCCTATCCTGCTCTGACCTCAAAGAGAAAGACAGGAATGTGAATGAGGGAGAAAAAGAACATGACAGCTCACCTCTGAAAGGGAGATTTGTTGAATCATATCCAAACAGCAAATTGCACTGTTGGATTAAAGGGTCATCTAATACCTGCCAGACCAACCACCTCCAAAAATGGCTGTCATTTTGTCTCATATTTATAGCATGTCTAAATCTGACATGGACGCCCACAGGACAACGTGTAGTTTTTAATGTGAAAAGGACCACCTGTTTAAGATAAACTTGGTCCTAAAATAAAAAAATACAAAATGTTTTAACGTTTGATTTGCTAAACATACAAACCAGAGAATGCGTAGCGTCTGTCTTCTCTTGTATTAGCATCATGTTAAATATGTGTGTCCTCAGGATCAACTTTAGAGGGATGACAGTATGCTGTTCCTTTCTTTGCAGCGTCCATACTGTTCCATGTTACATCACTAAAGCTGAAAAAAGTAAATGGCTTTGCTGTGGTTACATAACTCAAAGTTGAGAAAGTGCTAATGGAAGGTTGTGTTCTTGGAACACGTGAACAGAGAGTTTTGGTGGCTGACAGTCAGGGCCCTGTATTTGTCACAGCTGAGGAAACACAGTGTGTTGTACTGGGAGCTGTGTTTGTTTACACTCCCATCAGGCATGTGTGTTTGCGTGTTCTGCGTCAGCTGGTACCAACAGTATCAAGTGTGTTTCATTGTTGCCGCTGCCTCCTGTGTCCGGGAAAGTATTTAGGTTTGCGTCGGTAATGTGAGTGTTAGCGCGTGTTCAGTGTTTAGTGTTTCCATCTGAGCAGCACATGTCTTCTCCCAGATGGAAACGCTCCCATTTACGTTTTGGCCAATAACGTCCTCCAGTTAACCACACACCCTCTGCTGAGTTCAGCCCACTCACCTCTATCAAAACACTCAAGGCTGCACTTCTTCTGTTCTCTCCGGTCCACTCTCACTTCCTCCCTTCTTCCTTTGTTCTTCTTGTCTTCTTTTTCCCACCGGTTTCTCTGTTCTGCACAGCGGTCAGCAGAAAATCCACACAGAACCTCTCCAGCTCTACATGACTGTGCACACATGTGGATTAACCCATGTGTGTGCATGCTTGTGTACACGCAGGGAGGCCAACATGAAACAGATGTTAGGATAGTGAAGGTCCAAGCTGAGTGTGGAGAGATGTCCCTCTAATCCGAACTTTCCCCTTTAAGCTAACTAAAGTCTGATTCTGTGGCAAAGAAAAGCAGACACACATGTTTGTCTGTGGCTCTCTGTAGACCAGCTCCATATAAATAGATTTTTTACTGCTCACGTATACCTCACTCAAAACTGCTGGTAATGTGAACAAACAGCTGACACGGCTGTTTTACAGAAGGGAGAAATAAGTTTGTTCTGAATTAAGACATCATCCATGTGAAGGGTGCACCATGCATTTGTTCAAGTTCATTTTTGGCAGCAATTTAAAAATGACCTATGCAACTTTTTGGCGACAATTTTTGTTACATAGACTAGACGGGCCACGGCTGTTTTTGTTCTTTTGTCCTCCAATAAACATTACAGAGACAAAGACATGGATTCAATGCACATGTAAGTTACGTTGGCTCTTGCAAACTGCGATTCAGTCTGTGGAGAGCTCCGACTCATTGTTTGTTTAAAGCCTGTAAAAGAGTCACACAAAATCTCGTAACAAGCAGCGTCTTGTTGGTGGCCCGTCATTAGAAACTCATGGTGGCCAACCACACATTGTTAAAACCTGCAAAAATCTGTTTAAAATTCTAGTAGAGACACAAGTTTATCAAATATACCAACCAGGTCAGGTGCAATTATGGGGAGATTTGCATAAAATGGTGCACTAGCAGTGGATTTCTTTCACTTTTATGACTGCAGTGATTAGTTTATTAATCAGTAATTGGGCTGAGACTATATTAATAAGGAAACAATCAATTCAAAGAATGGATTAAGGGTTCATGTTACATTTGATGTTAAGGAAAAATCCCAAATTTATGGATTTGAAGGATATCAAAATTAGGTGTTTGCTAATTTTCCTCATCCTACATTATAGTAAATTGAAGATTTTGGGGGTTTTTGACTATTGATGAAGTGAAGTCACATTGACTCTGAGAGACTGCTACTGACATTTTTCACTCTTTTCTGCTCATCTACAGACAAAATAATTGATTGATTGGTGGAGACAAAACAACAGGAGTTAAACTGATATTTTAAATAAACATGTCATGGGCTAGTGTGGCCAAAAAAAACACTTGAGTATTTCACTTAAAATATAAAATTTAAATGTGTGCAAATGAACTTTAAATGAAGAGCTGGAACAAGGTGATATTTAATGCAGTGACATATATTGATTTTTAATAACCTTTAACTTAATAGCTTGTTTGTTTCCGTAGAGTCTCAATGTAGCTGCACTATAACAACATGAAACCCTTTTAGTGTTTGACACTAACAACACACTTGCATAACTCCCGCATTGGAACACTCTGTGCTCTTTCTACTCTATTAATCACACACTAATACAAGATTAAAATTTCACAAACACACACACACTTGCACAGCGTTTATCTCCCCCTCCTTTCTGCCCCTGTCTGACCTCTGTGTGTCTACCTCTCTAATTGGGTTGTGTGTTGACTGACCTCCAATCTGTTGTTGTTGATGGCAAAGGACAGTGACTGACGTGCCATATTTATTTGAATCATGTGCTTTGGTGTATTAGCTCGAAATAGATTATAAAACAAGACAAGTGCCCACTCTTTTGTAATATATATAAGAAGGAAAGAACATATATGAGAAGCATAAGCCCAGGAGGGTCCGTCATATGATTTCATACAATTGTGTTTGTCAATATATGTGGACGATGTAAACATACAGTGTTCACAGTCACCAACATTTCACTCTCCAGCACAAAACTCACTTCACATATTATTATATGAGCTCATGAAACTTTAAAAAAGGTTTTCACATTGCTGATAAAATAATCTGTGTTGACTGTGTGACCTTGATCGAGATAGTCACCTCCCTCTCGCTCTACACTATTTGCACTCATGCTGTGCACATGTTTGCCATGTGGACACTAATAATACATCAAGTCATGTTGCAAGCAAAGCATAACACTGGCAGAGAAATTCAAATTTCTGAGGAAGAGCCGAAAAAATTACAGCGAAAGGCCAAATTCAAGGAGGCACACAGCAAAAGCTCAGCTCAAACCTGTGAAAAATGTGCTCCGTGTGACTGTTTTATTACAGGATTAAATCTTTATTTCATATAAAAGTGACTGAAATTCTTTTTTAATTTCACTAAAGACACAAACACACAACACAACGCATAGTGAAAATGCATCTATATCTATCTATAAATTATCTGTTTTATTTCATTTCACAATGTGATGACAGCATGTTATGTAAACTCAGTGTAAGCTGTTTTCTGTTTAAAGTAGCTAATATAACATTTTAGGACTAATTACTGTATAATCCCTGTATAGTGGTCTCTTTAGGGATGTGTACTGTAAGTACATTGTTGATGTCTAATCTAAACCCTGCTATGGTGGTGCGTGAAGGTACTATCATGCTTGCAGGTGTTTGGCAGCAAACTGAATGTTGACTGAAAGACATCAAACTGTTGCCATATCAGGACTTAAACTGAGCCGCTGGAGTGTTTGAAGAGCGCAGCCATTTGTGGCGGCATTGTTTTTCTTTGCCTGGAATATTAAAAAACACTGATCCTCAAACACATAGGTTTGAGAATTAGCGATGTCCTGCACCACAACATTTTTTTAACCTTATAATTACCCTAAATTGATCTTAGATTAATCTTTATGAACCTGTTCAAACATACCCCTGTGGTTTCCAAGTTCAGAACAGAAGCTGCGGAACATCAAGGTGATTCACACCACATCTTTACCAAACCCTCAGGACAATCTGGTTCCCACAAACTTAATGATTAATGATAAAAAGTCAGACTGTACACTTGCGCTACTTCGGCATGGAAGGAATGAGGATTGTCTGCTTAAGAGACATTGGACTGCTTGATGTGTGTTTCTAGTTGTTCCTTGCCACAGTTATGAAAGGTGCCATTCTTTTATTTGTTTTGTTTTTTTTTCAAGATATTTTTGGGGTTTTTTGTGCCTTTATTTCTAGGACAGGACAGCTGAAGAGTGGACAGGAAACAGGGGAGAGAGAGGGGGAATGACATGCAGCAAAGGGCCAC
>JAQFJA010000026.1:13323470-13339299 GCA_029874485.1 Naso brachycentron | reverse complement strand
TTCTATATATGTAACTGTTAAACTTCAACCAAATAGGTATTTGTGACCTAATGAGTAACTGATTCACATCACTGAGAGGTCCCTGCTCCAAACCACACCCAGGAAGTGCTTTATTAAAACTTGGCTTTGTTGTGTAAACATTACAGTGTAAACCGCCTTCCTCTGACCTTGTACCAAAAGTGAAGGTTGTTTTTCTTCTGCTGCATTCATTGGCGCTCTCTCTCTTTGTCAGTCACACTGGAGCAGCACATAGGCAACTTGTTCCTCTTCAGTAAAGTGGCCAACACCATCCTCTTCTTCAGGCTGGACATTCGCCTCGGCATCCTCTACCTCTCACTGTGTGTCGGTCAGTGTTCCTGCAACCCCTGTCGCAATTACTGCCCCGCTCAAAACCTAATTTGAGTCAGGCGGAGGGGTGATTATCACAGTACACAAGTGTTCCCCGTGCCTTTCTGGTATCCTGCTGGTTTTTATCAATACAAGCTAAATGCAAAATTGAATAATGTGTCTTGACTTGAAACAATGTTTTTAGGGTTTTACTGGTTATTTATTCAACTAAGCTGAGATTTCCATAGCGTCAGAAAATGTTACATTTACATATAGCTGCTGTTTCACCCACTAAGAACCTCTGTATGCTTTGTCTCCAGCATTTGTCATGACCTGTAAGCCACCTCTCTACATGGGCCCTGAATACATCAAGTACTTCAGTGACAAGACCATAGATGTGAGTGTTACTCTACAGACAACGCTGAATTCCAGTTGTTTATGCTGATATGTTTTGTAAAAGCTTTAAAAGAACAATGCAGCTGGACATTAAGATGTGAGCTTTTTAGGTTGTTTTCTTTTAGTTCATTTACTGGTATGCACACACACACACACACACACGCACGCACATACATGCTCACACATAAAAACTTACTTAGGTCAGTTTTGGGGACATTACTGAGATGAATTTCCCGAAGACTTACCTTTCCCCTGACCAGAATTACTGTTTGCCTAACCTAAACTATAACCGCTGACCCATAAACAAGCTGTTTTAAATTTGACTTGAATTGCTTAACTTTAATAGTTGCATTAAAATTGTCTCTGAATAGCAGAATTTCAAATTGAGTGTATTAGTTTAGAGATAAACGCTAACGAATTTGAAACTGAATGTGACATTTTGAAATTGAATGATAAAAGTGAGACTGTCAGTGAAGGTGTGGATCTGATGTCTAAACCGGAGTAATCTGTGCTAATCTAATGTTTCTGAGTCATTAGGAGGAGCTGCAGAAAGATAGTCGTGTCACCTGGATTGTTGAATTCTACGCCAACTGGTCGTCCGACTGCCAGTCTTTTGCTCCTGTGTTTGCCGACCTTTCTCTCAAGTAAGAGATGAGTAACTACAAGTCATCTATTAATCAAGATACTGCATGCCTACAGTAGTAAGTAATTTTGGGGGAACAGTCATAGTGGGTGTTGGCTTAAAGGTGTTCAAGACAAGTCTAAATACTAGAGGAATATACGCTTGTGACAATAAACCACATGACCAGTAACTAAAATAAGCAAACATGATGAGTTTTTACTCTGTGGTGGTATAATGTTGAAGAGGATAAACCTTGTGATTGATAGAGCTGCAACGATTAATTGATGGATAGAAAATTAAACCCCAACTTTTTTTGATAAGCGATTAATCGTTTCAGTCATTTTTCAAACAAAAAAATTCAAAGAATTGCTGGTTTAGCCTTTTAAATGTGAGGATTTGCAGCTGTTCTGTGTCATTCGTGGGAATAAATGAGAATTCTTTGTTTTGGGCTGCTGTTCGGACAAAAGAAGCGATTTGAAGACAACGCATTGGGCTCTGGGAAATTAAGACAAGCATTTTTCCCACTTTTTGACTTTTGATAGAGTAAATGATTAATCAATCAATCATGAAAATAATCATCAGATTAATCGATGATGAAAATAATCATTAGTTGCAGCTGTAATGATTAATAAACGGTTCTGATTTTAAACCAAAATATTTCTTGATCTGCTGAGAGTTTAGTGTAATATTTTTGTATTTTACAAGTTCCTCCTCATGGTATTTTATGTCAGAGATTTAAAGCTGTGGACACTGGTGTCACAGAAGTGTGTTTCATTTAAAAAAAAAAAAAAAAAGGTCAAGGTGTCTTTTTAAGATGCATAAAATGGCTCCTTCAGTAAACACCATTGCACTGATGGGTTGAAGTGATGTGCTTTAACTCTGCAGGTGTCTCAAAGTGAAATTGTCTTTAAAAATGAACACACGGATGTTTGGCCAAGAATTCAGTTTTGACTCAAGGTGCTAAATGTCTTGTGCATCCTCTCCTTTCTTCTACAGGTACAACTGTTTCGGACTCAGGTTTGGGAAGGTGGACATCGGGCGTTATGGAGAGGTTTCCGAGAGGTCAGTCGTATTCTCCGCTCAGACACTCTGAAATGATGCTATCGTCCTGTTTATGTACACAACATTTTGACAGACTCACTGAGCACAGGTGATGATTGCACATGAATTATTTTAAACAGGTACAGGGTTAGTACATCTCCTCTGGCGAAGCAGCTACCTTCAGTTGTGCTTTTCCAAGGAGGGCGGGAAATTATGAGACGTCCTATGGTGGACAATAAAGGCAGAGCTGTATCTTGGACCTTCAATGAGGCAAGTCACAGACTACGTACTGAGGAAATGTTGCTTGAAACCGACTCACATTCACACACTGATGCTAATTTGTAGCGTATGTAATCCTTAGGAGAACATCATCCGGGAGTTTAACCTCAACGAGCTCTTCCAAAAATCCAAAAAGCTGAACAAAGGTCGAGGTTTGAAAGAAGAGGAGCAGAACGATTATCAGCCAGAAGAGGGCAGCGACGAGCTTCCTCCTGAAACCAACAACTCTGAGCAGCCCACGGAGAGCAAGAAAGACCAGTGAAATGAAGTTAATGAAAGAGAGTGGCTGCATGAAGTCTTTCCATTGCTTCTGAGATTACCATGCTCTACTGTAAAATCCAGAATATTATGGGATGGAGCAAGGAAAATAGATTCATACTAGATGTCATCTCTATGAAGTGTCAATAACACACCCAAACAAGCTGGACCAGTCGGATGCTCCCCTGGTCTGACATGGTGTTTTTCAGTGTGGCTTGAGCACAGCTATGCAAAAGATAAGCAGTGATTTGGGGACATATTGTTATAGACCTTAAGTTATTTTAGAACAAATGCCTTTTTGTAATGATTGTTTTTCTGGCTATTTCAGTAATATGTGTGTAAACTTTTGCTGCCTTTATGTTGCAACCAGTCTGTTTACCGATGTCTCACTTTAAAACCAAAGAAAAAGTACCAAAACTGAAATTAAAAAAAAAGATGTGCACAATTAAGATCCGTGACGCATTCAGTTTTTCATCAGTTTGACCTTTTTATTCTGAGAAGACATCTTTTTAAAAATTCTTTGTAAGGCCATTTTGGAAATGTCTTTAATGTATTCATTACAGATATTTGTGAAACTCGTTCCATTCATCACACCCCACAATAGCGATATTTTATCTCACACAGAAGTAAACTCACTATACCCACAGTTTCAAATTGTTCAGTGACAACCGTTCTCGGCCACAGCAGGAAGAAAAGTAACACAAGTTCTCTTTATCTCTGTACGACGGCTGCTTGTGCCATTAGTGACGTTTCTTGTCACCAGCCACACATGAACCAGATGGGTATTTGACAATATTCTCACAAGTATGCACGCCAGTGAAGCATTCAGCACGACAAACAAAAATCACATGCACACCGAAGACGTAGCCTGGGAGGGTTGAAAACTCGTAACACAGTTGTTTGGGCTGAACGATGATACTCGTGTGCTTCACTCGGGTACTTTGCTCCCCAAATATGTGCTACATTCGACCTGCTTTGACATTCCAATGCAAAAACCACAATGGGCCTTAACAAAAGAAAAAAAAATTAAATAAGACCTTTACTGTAATGCCCAATCCTGAAAGCTCTAAACTCAAACACACACCTCTCTTTCTTTGAGTATTCCTTTCTCAACGTGGCTTAAATTAAAAAAAAAAAGAAATCTACCTTTACAGGAGAAGTTAAAAATGAGCAGTTCAATCAAATAATCTACTCTGCCTTCTCAGAAAAGTGTAAAAAAATAAAAACCAGTAGAAAAGAAAAAAATGTGCTTGCTCCAGAATGAATGGTTTCAAGGCAAAAAAAAAAAGTTTGTAATTGCAAACCAGTCCCTCCCTTAAAAATCTGTTCAGTGGTATATCGCATTTAACATTTAATGGTTTTTTTTTCCATAAACATAATGAATACCTTGTCATCTTTTCTAAATAAAAGAGAACAAACTGGCAGAAAAACTGGTTTGAAACTGGGTCCAAAACTACAAGCTTGTCTTGTTTGGTGAAATAAATAAGCCCTTCCCTCGCTGCCCCTATTTGGCTGGCCGTCTGTTAAAGGTTTAAGGATCTGCTAGCATCCTGACCGGTCGACAGACAAAACATTACAGAAAAGAATAAAGGAACACCAAGACAAACATACAATGATCTTAAAGCTACGAACAGATTTTGCATAATGTCTCTAGCATAAACATTGCAAGCATACATTCCACAAAGATGCTTGTGCTGCAACTGTGATTGAGAATTTCTTTGTGGCTTTCCAAACTTAAACTCGATCATCTGCCACCGAAGGATCACCATTCGCTTTGGACAATGTCGATTCCAGCAAGAGCTCATGAATGGCTGATGCAGCCATTAAATATTAACAGGCAATTGATTTTAAATCGCTTTCATGAATACTTACACACAGTACATCTGCCACCCTCAATAGTCATTTTCAATACCTCACAATTTGACCCAAAAATAATCTGTAAGATTTTATACATTTATATAAAACAATATTTTAAAAAAAAAAAAAAAACATTTATAAAACTAAAATGATACTGTTTATAGATTGGACTCCTATCTTCATGACTCAATGCATAAAACAGGTTTTGTGGTCCGTTCAGGCAGAGAAGAGGACAGTTCTATTGGTCAATAGTCTTAAACCCGCCCTCTTCATCTCCTATATCCACTGGATAAAGGCCATCCTTTCCGTACGTTTTTAACACGGTGTTCAATACTCTGTGTGCTAATGTACCAAAGTAAAACAGAAAATCATTGTACAGCTATGTGTGTTCTATAGACATTTGAACCCAGCCATGATGACACAGTCACATCAGCCTATGGGTCACAAAGTGGCTAAATGGGGACAAATTGATCTTGTGAAAAAAATGAACCAGTGTCCCCTTTTACTCTTTGTTCAAATTTGAAAGGCTAGCAGAGAAGAGTGGCCAGTGGCATTATAAAGACAACAAAGTGAGTACCAGACAGGCCTGCTCCTTTAGTCCGTTGCAGGAGAGAACAGTCATTTTTCAGGGGTCTGCCATCATGAATAATATCCAGCTCTGGTAAGTGGGAAGCAGAAGTGACCTTCCCCCCTCCCCAACTCCTTGTGCAGACCACGAAGGACGTCTGTCACTCAAACCGATATCTCGTAAGTGGTCCCTCCGACGCCTGTCACCTTCTTCACCCCGCCCCCTGGTTTGGATGTGGTGTGATTGGCCAAGACTGGGCGAGAGGTGGATCTGATTGGACAGCCATCAGGAAGGGGAGGAAGGGGATTGGGGAGCAGATTAGGGATGAGGACAGAGGATAAATGGATGAGGAGGTGATTGGTTCTACTTCAAAAATAACAACAAACAAACACAAACAGCAAAACATTTATCTAACATTGATCTTATAAGGCAAAAGGTAACTAGTATGAAAAAGACAGACAGAAAAGCCTAAAGGACAGAAGTAAATAGCAGCATGGTTGGGCATGCTTCCACAGAGCTAAACACAAACTGGCAAGCTGTTAACACAAATGCAAACATTCCACCAACTGTACCAATACAGCTTGCATACACACATCCAACTCTTAAACACTGAATAGGCAAAGACTGGTGGTAAACATCAAAGGAGGAAAAGGAAGACTCACACAGATCAGGGAGGAAGAGGAGGGCTGACACAAACCAGGAAGGAAGAAGAAGAGGATTAGGAGGAATAGGAGAACAAGGCGGAAGAGTAGCAGGCTGACGGATCAGGCGGCGGATCACTACTCACTGTGGAGCCGGTTGCCCTCCTCCAGCTCCCCCTCCCAGCACAGAGCCTCCTCCTGCATGTCGAGGTTTGTGCTGAGGCCCCGCCTCCCCAGTGTAAGACTGGGACTTGCCAAGGGAGAGGCTGCGAGGTGGTGGGGAGACAGGGGGTTCTAGTGAGCGAACTCCAGGGGAAGAGGATGAGGAGGAAGGGTTACGGGAGGCTCGGGAAGAAGAGTCCTGGTTATGATGGAGCAGGTGCTGGATCTCAGGAGGCCCAGAGGAGGGAGGGGGCGGGCTGACAGCACGCAGGTAGGCCCTGTGGGGGGAGGAGAAAGTGACAGAGCCCTGGAGCAGCTGCCCCTCCCTCTGCTGAGCAATCTGAGCTGAGAGAAAGGGCGACGTGTAGCCCTGCAGTCGGGTACTGGATGACACCACCTCAGGCTGGCCTGTTATAGTTGCTGAGGGAAAAAGAGCATGAGACCTCTGCGGCGACAGCTCATGGGCAGCAGACTCGAACTCTGGGCTCTCGGATGGCGTCAGCAGGCTGTCATAGGACAGGCTGCCATTCCGAGGCGTCTGATTGGCCAGGCTTTTGTAGCTGGTGTCTGTAGTGCCTTCTGATTGGAGCGTGGCCAGCGGATTATGTGCCGTGTGCGCTGAGCGCAGACTGGAGGAGTGGGAGCCCCCAGCAGACAGAACCAGAGAGGATGGGTAGGAGGTGTAAGAGCGCCCAGTCAGGGAGTAACCTGACATGCCCCCTGACAACCCTGCAGCAGTCCCGCTAGGGCCTCCAGGGCCCTCTCCCCTCTCCCCTCCCCCTCTGCGCGCCCCTACACCTCCTCCCACCACTGTGGCCCCATCCAGGCTGCTTGGCTCCGAGCGGTAGCTAGGCTGACGGCTGGACTGGAGGATGGAGGGAGTTGGAGAGTCAAGACTCTCACCACGGATCATCTGAGGAAAGGACAGGGAGGGAAACAGAACAAAAGTAGAGATGTGGGGGGTAGAAGTGTGATAGAGATGAAGGCAAGAGTAAAAAGGGGAGAGAGGAAGATGAAAAACACCATGTTACCTAAAGGATAGATAACATAGCACCAAAAAAAAAAAAAGTTTTTAACAGATTTTAAGAGAAAATAAGAGTGGTGGGGAAATTGGATGCTTGACTGGTGCTTTACTCCATCATCACACTACTGGACTGGAAACATTGACTGGTTTTAACGAGCACTAACACTGCACGTCAGACTGTGTGTATACACATGAATGGAAATACAAATACATACAGTACATAAACTACACATTCCAGTCAATGCAGTCTCGAAGGGAAAGGATAGATCCACTCAAACACACAAAGACAGTCAAAGGGATACACACACACACAAATGACACTAGCTGAGACTTACTGATCAACCGATGGCCACTGAATGATCAATTTAAAGTAAAAACAAAAAAAGAGGGGCATGGCATTAACCACAAAGAAAATTGGAAGGGGCCTGGCATATCAGCCACCAGACCATCTGTTACAGTCATCCATGGGGTACAAGGCCTTTTTATATCGCGATTCTGCGATAAAGGTATGATGAAGTCCCGCAATCATCACATCTTTAGATTTTTATATTGATCCCACGATGGAAATATTGGGGTGACTGTGTGTGATTTTTATATTGATCTTGGCATTCCATCATCACACATGGTCGGCATTCCATCATCACACTCTGGTCGTTTTATTTTGATCCCATCTCGCTTCTGTAACGCCTTTGTTACTACCTCCCAAGGCGGTACAGGGGTGGGATCATTTCATCCCTCCATCCTGTGACGGGGACGTTTATATTAAAGGCGAGACGTTACAGAGGCGAAAATATCGTGGAATGAAATGGCAATATAAAAAGGCCTATTGTTTCTTCTGTTCTCTTCACTTCTTTTTGAGCAGTAATGTTGCTTCATGTTTAAAAACGCAAAAACTAGCTTAATATGTAATAATCAACAAGGTCTTGTGCATTTAAAAGAATATATTTAGATTCACATGTAACTCTGTCTTGAATCAGGCAAAGACGAGTGGTTAATTTAACTCTAGGCTGATTGTACCGTTTATACTCTTAATAATCAGCGTCTACATAATGTTATGAAAATAGTTAATTCCCACCACCTTGAGGTCTGTGCAGGTATAAATTGGCATTTACCTTGTTGGGGTGTGTGAGGGCAGTGTGGTTCCTTCCCGGGCTGTTGTAGGCCGGTCGATACTTGTACATCGATGGCGTAGGTGGAGCTTCAGTCAACAAACTGCTCTCTGAGTGGCAAGAAACCAAATGTGACATTTGAAAGAGGTTTCCTTACAACTAAAAAATACTCAGCTGTTCACATAAGAGGTAGAAACTCGGAAAAACTGTGGCTGTGTTTTGCATTTGTGCGTGAGTGTGTGTGGGTGTCTCACCCTCCGTGTCAGCACGCGGCAGGCCAGGGTAACGAAGCTCCGGCTTTGGAGGAGGTGGAGGCTCGGCATCAGCTGACTGGCTCTCCATCTGCTCTAAACTGCTCTTGGACTGGAAGAGATGCACAGAAAAGTCAGACGCAAGCATACAAATGGCAGCAATAACAATTAATCAATGCACTTAAATGACCCATGAGGCTGCTGGCAGAGAGGGCCAAAGAAAGACAAATGGACACAGGGTTATACAGCAAAAAAGTAGAACTAAACATTTCCTGCAGCACAGCACATCAGCTGCCAATGTAAAATAATTTGGGCATCACATGCATGCAAAGGCGCATTGCCTGTAGATTACTTTGTAACTTTGTAATAGTATGGCTCTATTGATTACCTTACAATTGTTGCAAAGGAGGGTAAAATGGTTGATGCAATCATAACTTCTTGCAGCATAAATGGTTTCATAAACCACTGTTCAAGGTTTTGGCATAAACTTTTTGGCATAAATGATACAGGGCTTACTGGTAAGATATCATATTCTCTTACTCGGTGTGTGAAAACCTCTGTGTCAGTCAGGAGGTTCCTGTGCTGTGTGTAATACTACACAATACTGGCACAGAGTTGATGCCTTCATAAATAATTCAATCTTCTGACACAAAAGAGGGATTTTCACTTTCTTTTCTAAATTTGGTGATACTCACAGTTTATATCCTGAGATCATTTATACAATAAGCAGCATACAAGCAAAGTCTCCTTTTTTATTTTGTTCCGAGGGTTAAGGGCTGATAATAATGTGACCACTGGAAACATGAAGACCAAAGGTTTTTCAAAAATGGAGAAAAAGAGCAAAACCACGGAGTTCAGAATGAGCTTTGTCTAGAGGTATAGTTTGCAGAATCACAAGCAGTGCCGTTATCCATGGCTGTACCTGTGGCATCAGTACTGACAACATCAGTCTGTTTAGTCGGTTGCATTTTCTGTGTTGTTTCTCACCTTTTAGCAATTTAACCACAAACAGAAAAACAAAGAATTCTTTGTACTGTCCATGACTTGTAATTAATGGTCAATTAAAATGAAATCATTTAGCTTAATTTGGGGCCCTTCAAAATTAGATTTTGGCTAATTTGGTTCGGTTGTACATTTGAATTATTGCATCAGAGAGTACATCTGTCTTCAGAACATCAGTTTACATGAGGACCCATGAAACAAACACAGGAACTCTAAGAAAAATATTTCACATTTTCTGTATTCTTAAAAAGAGACTTTGTCATTCCACAGCAACAATGGCTACAATCAAACGCACAATACCAATAATTTGAGGAAAAAAACAAACCAAAGGGAAAAACAATCACACTTCAGCATTTAGCTTGTTTGTGTTGTTGCTTGTTGGATTTAGTGTAACTCACCCTGGTGCTGTGTCGGTCATTCTGGATGCCGTTGTCCAGGACCTTGGCCTCTAGCTGAGCCTCAGTGAGAGGTGGCCTCAGAAATGGTGGCTGTACTTCCATTGCATGAGGGTTCCGCCACCGGCCCATATATCTGTGAGAGGGAAATACACATGCATTTTAATCCTAATTAAATGAGATAACATAAAACACAAAACATAAACTAACTCCAGAAACCACTCACTTAGGAACTCGTACTCATAAATTCCATTAACTACACAGACAAGTGAGAACAATAAAAGAGGTGTGTGGAAAAGTGGAAGGGGAGAGAGAGCAATGGAAAGAAAGAAGCAGTGGAAAAAGAATAATCGTGGAGCTGAGTGCTGAAGGAGGAGAGTAAACAGATGAGCACAGAGGAGAGAGGAAGGCTGACCTGGGGGCCTGCGAGCTGCAGAGGACATGTGAAATATTCCTTAAGCAGCCGTTGGTGAAAGGGTTAACGCCTCCCCGAAACTTCCCTGTCACCTACAGGGAGAGGGTGGAGGAGACAAAAACATTATGACGTACAAGAATATAAAAAAAGAAAAATCCCTCTGAATGACTTTGATAAAGCAGGATGTGAAGCACGCAACCAGCTCTTGTCTTTACCTGTTCATTTGTGGTTCTGCCGCGAGCCACTAACACTATATGGAACCCAGTCAGGCCAGCGACTGGGACAAAAAACAGACCGGCCACACACATTACAGCCATACTGGAGGGGACTGTCAAGAAGATTATAACAAATATAGCCAAAAGGTAAAAACAAAGAATGCCTGGCTCCATGATCACATAAATTGGAATAAGAAAATGCCATAATTTGTTCCAACATCTTTATGAGAGTAGTGAGCCGAGTAAAGGATACGTAACAGCAGCATGTGGTGTGTCCAGCTGCTGGCGGTGGTGCAGGACATAAACCAAGCCAAAGCCAAATACATTCATGATGTGGGTGGTAAGAGACAGCAGGAAGAGGAAGAAATAACGATAATTCCTCCGACCTATGCAGTTGTTCACCCAAGGACAGTGGTGGTCAAAATACTGAGAGAGCACAGGGGTCGAAGAAGGACGAGAAGATGAGGAAAATACTTGTGACAAAAAAAAAAAACTGCAACTAGGGCGTAACAGTTAGCAGTTTAATGACAATCCACAGTAAAATACCCAAATTATGTCAGAATCGGCACCTACACTTGTACAAACACTACAAGCTGTTCTGCAGACTCCAGCACTCTTTGAACAGGTTGTTAATGTTTTCCGACAGAAGTACAAAAGACACCTACACAAGACTCCTTTGTATTTATGACACTTGTTAGACTTATTACTATCGCTGCCTTCCTGAAACTCATTTGAATTTATGTAAATTGTACATGAGGTCACTGCAGCATATTTTGCCAAGAATGCCATAATACTAATAACCATGATAGCCTTGGTCACTAAAAGCTTGATTTTAAAACTTCTAACCACTTCATCTCTCACTGCGACACATCAAAATAATTTAATCAGACATTTTCTACTTCCTACACTGACACATGGAAAACTAAGAATAGGACAGATCTAGGTTGAGCAGTCAAGTCACACAGGAGTTTTTAAAAGCTCAATGAAATTAGGACTTGCAATGAAAACTGGGAGATAGATTGCACACACAGGTACATGTTATCCAAACGTGGTCTTTTCAAGAATTAGTGCAAATAAGCACTGGATGCAATTATGTTTAAATACATGGTCCGATAATTACAAAGACAAGAATGTGTTGTAGTTCACTGATATTCAATCAATAGGTTAAAAATAAAGGAACAGTAATAATACCAGAACCTGAGAGAAAAGAAATTTTTAAAAATCTAAATTTAGTCTAGATAATCGCACACTGGCACCTCGTTCCACCTAATGTCCACAGACAACTTTCATTTATAGCATCATGGAGCTTTCGATATTGTGACTTCAATTTAGAAATGAAATGATTTTACAGCATTATATATGTGGTGTGTGTGTGTTTACCTCCACACAGTTGTCGCAGACTGAGCAGTGAGAGCAGCGCGGCGGGCGGTAGAAGCGGCAGGTTGAGCACCACTTCATGCGCACCTGGATGCCTTTGATCTCCACTGTCTTATAGAGCGGAGCACGGAAATCATCCTCCTTGTCCTCATCTTCCTCCGCTAAAGACAACAGACACACACACTGAGACTGTGCCCTCATCATATTATCTATTCACATGGTCCTCTGTGCATTGTTTTTGCCTTAATAAAATATTTCTGTGCATTTTTAGTGGATTGTAATCATTATATCGTGTAATCAAAAGCCCAAAAGTATATGCATCATAAGTATGTGACAACTAAGTTTCCAAAGCAAAGATTTGAATGACACTGTTCATGTGTGTTTACCTCTGGGGAAGACTCCGGGGTCCATGAAAGTGGCCATGCAGAAGTTGGCAAGAGTGAAGAGGAAGATCACAGCGATGTAGACGGGAATGAAAGAGGACAAATACTCTGACAACCACGGGCACCTGGTAAGCACAAAAAAGGATAGAAAAAAAAATTATAGGTTGACATAAAATTGCCATAACTACTAGTTTGTCAAAGTCTGACATAACTGCTTGGTCTACTTAAAACAGCAACAGCAGCAAGTAGATATTACAGAAGCCATCTTAAATCTGTGCACTTGCTGGCCAGCCACAGAGCAAGTAATACTCCATCAGCGACTTCTGATAAGCCTTTGTGCAAGGCAATTTACTCTCAAGCAGCCCCAGTGAAGCTGCTCAGTGGTCAGAAATAGAAGATAATGACTGTAAATCTGGAGCTCAAATGTGTGAGAAACTATGTGAAAAGAGGGCAAGATAAATCTGTGAACTCCAATAAACTGGACATCATCATGTAAAACAAAATGCATAGGGATGTTTACACAAGCTGTTAGCAAATACAAATATGTACAAACACTGTTACACATTGACACAAGTGTGTATGTGTGTGTGTGTGTGTGTGTGTGTGTAAACATTACCGTTTGCACTATGTTTGCATTTGTGTAATGTGTTTGTGAGCTAGGCAGCAAAACAAATAAATAAATAAAAGATACTTACGTGAAGCAGAAGAAGAGGGTGGTGGACCCGACAAGGAAGGTGGTGGCTGCAGACACTGGGACATATCGGCTGGGCCGAAATGGACGGGGAGGAGCAGAAGCAGGGCCACCTACTCCTCCCCCAACCGCCCCACCACTGAACCCCGGCATCAGAGACAGAGAGAGACGGGAGGAAGACAGAGAGAGAGAGAAAGAGAGAGAGGTAGATATCTACTGTCTACCTACTGTAAAGGGTGGTTCACAGGTCCAAAGGCGAATATGAAATTTGTTTGGGAGGAGGGGCCATGACAACAGACTGAGAAAGAAAGCCAACACTATGCAAAGTAGCAACTGAATGAAAACATGAGGGATTCTCTGTGTCTAGACACTAAAATGTCTCCTGGCACTTATACAGCAACTCAAAAAACAGAGCAATATACAGCTAGACTCGTGTACAGCTTGTTCTGAATATTTAATTTGTGTGCATAATCTTAATAGAGGCTTATACAAGCAAAATTATTCAAAAGCAATGCGATACAAAAATATGTGTAGGTAATTCATAAATATTTTTGTATGGCTTTAAAGTAACTGTATTTGGTACAACAATATAAATTAATCTAATCTTACGCTGCTCCCTGGCACAAGCACAGCCTTACACAGATGTGCATTTACACAGACGCACAGACACTCGCTCACAACCAAAAAATTGGAACAATCCAGGTTTCTCTCCACTATCAAAACTCAGTGTTTACATTAATTCTGCTCACTGTGCTTGAGTTCTGATTATGCCTCTCAGAAAAAATGAATATAAAAAGAAAAGACCAGAAAATTATAGAGGTAGTGGGTGGATAGCCAGCAGGCAGAGCAGAAGCACATAGAGGAGACCAGGCAGAGGATTGAGCGCAGCAGCTGCTGATGACTTCTGTGATTGTCCCGAGAGGGCTTATTTAGGCACTGGGTGGGTGGAAGAAACTGAGGATGGCGGCAGCAGGGACAGTTCCAGCGTTCAAACTAAGTCAGCAGGGGAAAACAACTAAACAACAAAAATTCACTTTTAAACCAGATGAGAGAGACGGCTTGACATCAAACAAAGGTCCAGCTGAAATTTGTTTTTTTTTTTAAAAATCTACTTAAAAATGTTTTAAAAATGATGTCTTGCCTTGCCTTCTCAAGTAAAATATAGAATAAAACAGCCACGCAGAGTCCCTTGGATCTTTTGAACACCCTGCTTTCAGTCTTTGTGTCAATATGGAGATAAAATCAACTCATTCCAAAAAGAAGCCCTGTGCATGTCACCGAGGTTTCTTCACACTTGGCCAGGTCTGGATGTAGAGACCTCTCCCACCTCCAAATTCTCTGCAAATAGACGTCCTTTCCCATTTTGCATCTCTTATATAAATCCATGTCTGGCAGGGTTGTTATGTAGTTGATGCATTTTAATCCTTTTTCTCTTTGTCTCCTAGTCGTCTTTCACCCACTGGCTTTGTGGGTAAACTGCAGGATGCACCTGTGAAAGAAAAGACACAGAGTCAGTCTGCAAAACCTAAGGAGACACATGCAAATGGTGTAAATATTTAAAGCTAAACAGAGTATTTGTGCTCATTTTTCAAGTAAAAATGTGAAATATTCCTGAGTTCCAGCTTCTCACTGGTAGAGATGTGCCACTTTTCTACATGGTGGAAATAATAAACCAACTCAAAACATAAACTTACTGTAATGGGAATCTCAGTTTTCATTTTTATAAAATTTATATACTAAAGAATTAATTCAGAAAATCAGCAACATAAATAGAATTGGTTCACACATAATAACCTAACAGAGATCAGTAGTACCTACAATAGTACCTTGTTTAAAAACATTGTTACCTTCCACAGGTTTAAACTTCACTGTCAAAAGTGGATTTTCTTGTTGGGTCACAGGGCAGACTTATCTGAGAGAAACAGAGGTTTCACTTTGATTTCACAACAATCAGGCTGACTTACCAACTTCTAACTGTCCCAAAGAGCATGCGTGTATGCGCATGCATGTCTCACTATTACTCATAATAGGAGTTGTTCAACAGCCTGTTGTTTTACAGGCAGCTGTCAGCTCAATGCCCTCAGGTGGTCAAATAAAAAACACCTCCCATTGCTCTAAATTCAAAACACGGTGGACGCAAAGATCTGTAACGAGTGTGGAGGCCTTTGACACACATACACCAAATTAATTTCCTTTATCTCCGAGTGAAAAAGTAGTCTGTGTGGTGTAAACACACTGGAAACACATCCAGAGTAACCGTAATCTGATAGTTGGGACACACCCCTTCTCTCAACAATCATAAATACTAATAGATAACGTTATAGCTGCGGCCAAGGCAGTGACTGTGCCCGTTGTTAATCATCTCATCTGCCCCACAACACCTCCCCACTATAATGAATGTTAATCCTAAAATCTCCGCTTCGAGCCTTGCCTGTCATGTCTAGGCAACAATCTGCACTTCGCAAGCTAACTACATCGTTAAGTGGCCGGTCGAGCTAATTTGATCTATATTCCGAACCATCAGAGACACACGGACAGTTATTTACTTCAGTCTTCTTTAGATCTAAACCATTCGTCTGACAATCACTTCATCTCTGAATTATAAGTTAAAATCGACCAAGCGTTTAACAACAGGCCAGGGCAGTGCTAGTGTTCAGTCAAGACAACTAACGTTAACGTTTGTGCAGTCTGCTCACACCCCAATGAACCTCATTATGATAACGCTACACTCCACTTTTTTAACTAAGTGCTATACACTGTAGCGTTTTAGTTCTAAATAATAATGAGAGATTGAACTGAGACACATAACGTTACTT
>JAQFJA010000026.1:13300799-13316252 GCA_029874485.1 Naso brachycentron | reverse complement strand
ATACACGTTCATATATGGATAATAGACTTGCAGTTGGTGTCACTCTTGTTACCATGTAAGTCAATTTGCTGTTACTTCGTGTAACCTGCCAAACCATCTCAAGCAGGAGACACTTTATGGAAATGCTTGCAGTACGTCATCATCAGGTCAGTTTTTGTTGGGCAGGAAATGATCAAACCCTTTATTTTCATGTGCAAACTCCATTTCCCTAATTGAATATTTTCAGCAAAGGGTTTCAAACAAACAACCAAAAAAATAGACGCAAACTTGTGACGCATTCTGGGTTCATTCGCTGCCTTTAGGTTTGATCCCACAGAGTTCTCTTGAGTTTTGAGAAATAGTGCAAGGCACTTAAGATGGCAGCAGGTATTCACTAAAGGCAAGTGCTACAGGAAAGTGAGCGAGGGCATGTTATAAGACTAATAAAGGGCGCCGATAGATTTTTGAGTTACCAGAGAGCTGGCTAGCCATCCTGCGCAAGGTGACTGTAGGAGATTGGTTGTCGAGAGTCTTGAGTGAGAAAAGATCTGGCCCCCAACCTTTCCCCAGTGGGTTCTTGATGGTGAAGTTGCTGACATACTTCTCCAGAGGGTCATCCAGAGAGTCCACCAGGCCGTCCTCCCACAGCTTGTAAAGCATCAGTGTAGGGAAGATCTTAGAGAGGCTCGCAATTCTGCAGTCAGTGTGATCAAGAAAAGAGAAGATTCCACTTGGAGAGAAATTTCTGAAATTTGTATTGCGTCCTAAACAGTGTTTAAGGTAACTAACGACAGAGTAACACTTCACTATAATCAGATTACATTTGTCTGTTACGTGGTAATGAAAGGCACTACTCTTGCTAATTCAGTAATCAGTTACAGTTCCTAATCAATCATCTCATTACTGTAAGTTCTTCAACGATCCTATTTTCACATTTTGTTGTGGCTTTGTTGTACTAAAGAGCATGACAGAGAGATGTTGTGTTTGTCCTCATTAGCATAGTAAATATTTGTGCTGAAGTGGGCAGATGTAAGCTTTAACTTTATGTTGTTAATTGGCAATTCAGTAACAGTGCATCTCTGATGGTGTTGCAGAGTAATGCAAAAGCAATGTTACTAATACTGTGACTAATTACTTTTAGCAGTGAGTAATTAAGCAGTGTAATGCATTACTTTTTCCAAAAAAAGTAGCAGGTAATGAGCAACACATTACTTTTTTTTGAGTAACTGCCACAACACTGATTCCAAGACACTGCTCCCCAGAACACAGACTTCAACACAAACAACCAAACCAATCCTGAAGCGTTTTTAACCTCGTCTCTGTCAGACTAAAGTACAAACACACACTGAAGCGGACAACAGGACACACTACAGCATGAGAGACATAAGACAAGCACAAGTGGCTGCAGTTCATCCGTGTAGTCCCTTCCTTTAACATTCAGTGCTGGCTCCACACAAAAAACACCGACACCTGCAACCCAAACCAATCCAACATTTCAACAGACGTGGGAACAAAAATCTGCTCAGCTGACCCTGTGGGACTCTATCTTGGTTTTTTGATGCCAAAAGCTGGTAATCTTCAAATACAATATGAGCGGGGTCAGTATTACAGTATTCTTGTAGTGTAAGCAGCTGGAAAACCTGACTCAAGGGTTTGACCTGCAGTCTCGGAGCAGATACGCAGCAGCCTACCCAGTTGAACAGAGACACAACTGTACCGTGCGCTGATTCTGTACTGCATAACACTGGACAACAACTACAAAATCTCCTCATCTCCAAAGCACACAGATACGTTTTTGTACCTTCCTGCAAATAAAATCTGTGCGTGGCCTCCAGGAGAGAGGAGCGCCCACATGGATACCCAAAATCTCAGTCGAACAAGAGTTGAAAGCTAAGACAAGGTTGCAGTGATTACTGCAGGTTTGTGCAGCGGTATGGGAGCTTGCAAACGTAAATGACCTCTTTGTATCCCGTCATAGCGGGATTATTGATCTCTGCTTGCTTTGTTCAGCTGATCAGCTGATTGGCTCCCGCAGCGAGAAGTTGGGCTGCATTTCTGAAAAAGTCGCCTACCTGCTCTTTTCCACACATGCTGCGTGTGTTTTTTTGCAGACCTGCTCACATTAAAGGGGAGAGCTCGTGTTTTTGGCACAGTGCCTAATTTGTTCTGATTGGGCTCTAACTAAGACTGAGCGGCTTTAATAACTGATACTTTTAATAACTGAGTATTCAGTATGTAGACCAATGACCACTTTCCCTCTTGTCATATCTCTGTCATATTTTATGTTAATCTCTTCCACACCTGTTGGACACACTGTGACTGTCAATCTCACCTGTACACTGTGTACTCATTGGGTGCCGATGAGAAGGGGTCACTTCTGTTTTTCTTGCCAAAGTTTCCATTCCACAGAACAGAGTCATTTAAAACCACGATGGCTGATATGGCTGGCAACCTGGTGGTGTCAACCACTGACTTCAGGAGTATGTCTGTCTGTTGAGAGAAAATTCAGTAAGACTAATTAGGGGTCAACCTATAATATCTACACTTAAATATAAGGTAGCAAAATTATTTGAAAGAGATTCACCTTTTCCAGAGCTGCCCTCAGTGAGGGGATGGGATGTTTAAGGGACACAGGTTCAGGGAAGTGAGGACACATTTTCTCCACTGTCACTTTCTCAGCAACCATTTCTGTATCAAAAACAGGGCAAAGGGCAGGTTCATCATGCGGCACAGCTGATGTATTTGTACCAGGAGGATATCCACCCGGCTGTACGACTAGACAAGCAGCTTCAAGGCTTGATCGAGGATGTCTTTTTAAATTTGATGAAGCAGGCAGAAAATGACTAAATATGTTGTTGCCTCGTCCAGGGTGAACCCTGCATTTGTCCAGTGTCAGCTGGGACTGACCCCACCCCACTCCCCGACCCTGCAAAGGATGAGCAGTTATAGATAATGAATGAATGTATGAATGTTCTACCTTAAAATGTGAAGTATTTTGACTCCCTGTTGCAAAATTCTTTAAATTGTGGCTCTTTTGCAGCTGAGTCATCTTTGGTCTGGTCAGCTTGTGGAAATGATCCCATTTTAGTTTGAGGTCTGCAGCTGGTTTTCAGACACACACACACACACACACACAGCAGCTTCTCATTCTGATGAGCTTGAGTGTGGTCTGTTTTTTTTTTTGCTGGGGTTGGCAATTCTTAAAAAAGCTAGCAAGATTTTAAAGGTATCATCTCCTCAGGATTCTGTCGAAAGCCACCCCCTCCCCTGGGGGCTCATTCAAATGGCGCACCGGCCACACGCCTGCACAAGCGCAACGCTGCTGCTCCGTAACAGGACGGAGAGACGACCTCAGCACATCGCTGCCAACTTTATTCAACTAAGTTACCATTAACATTATAATGATGAATATGAAAAAAACAACATGGCAACAGAAAGACGGCAACCACTGCATCACTTCAGGCTCCTCCCTCAGCTGTTGCCATCAATAAAAAGCTGAAGAAGAATCTAGTTTGACTTCTTGCGCCATCCAACTTGTTTTTATCTGTAGTCTTCTCCAGTCGGTTCTTTCTCTCCCTGCTTGGTTTAGCAGCCCAAGCTGCTGTGCGTTCAGCTGCTGATGTGGCTGCATTCTCTCTGCATGACTGAAAGGCTCAGCTGGCACTTTCTGCCCCACGTTTGCATCAGACTCGTGTGATGAATGCACAGGCAGTGCGCCAAGACGGGACAGACAGCTGAATTCACTGGTTGGACAATACACAGAGTTACCAATCAGAGCTTAAACACATCTAAAAAGTTTTATTGTTGTTTTTATTTACCATAAGAGAGAGCCCTACCATCTGCAGCCGTTGGTGAATCACGCTGCCAAAAGCAGCTGGGAACAAATGTTTCTATCTGGGCTCAGGCTGGGCCTCAGTCGTCCCCGTGTTCTCTCTGTGTGCTTCCTGCCTTTTCCCCTCCCTCTGTCTCTCTTTGTGCGTGTGCCTCCTCACTGGTCTTCAGCCACGCCACCACCATTCCTCACACTCGCCTCCTGCCCTCGATGTCAGCCGTGCCTCCCCACCTTGTTCCTCACCACCGCCTGTGTGTGACACTCATTTCAGTTCTCTTATTTCGTAGTGTCGCACTAAATTTGTTCATTCATTACTCACACTGTGTGCTGAAGTGTTCAGTCTTTGCTTTGCCTTTCCAGTGTTCAAACTAAACCTAAACCATAACACTTCACACTGAAAGGAGGTTTCAGTGCCGTTCTTTGCACTTTTAAAAGAAATTACAAATACTCATCGTAATATAACTGATGCTATAAAAGCTTTAATGCTTTCGCTGGACATCACACCAAAACTACGCACACTGCTGCAGGTAAGTCCTCACTGTAGAAGCTCTGCAGCGTAGACTTGGGTGACCGCATGATAATGTAGTCTTTCAAAGGCCCCTGTCTCACAGTGTAGAACCAAACTACAACTGAAAATTGAAATGATAACTCATCTAAGTCAAAAAATATAAGGTCTCACACCCCTATGGTTCCCACTTATCCATCACAACCTGCTTCCCATCAGACTTTCTTGCTCTTTTACTTCATTGCCTTCATAGACTTCATAGATTCAGAATCTACATCTGCAAAAACATATTGAGATCTACTAAACCATGCGGTGCTCACTCATAGGCATTTTTCTTACTATAAATACCCACATACAATGAAATGTGCGCACAACATCTCCACCCAGTGTAATCCCACAACCATCCCTTCATGGTCTGTGTTGAATAGCTCGTGTGTGTGGTTGCTGGACAGTCAGTGGGGGAATGAGCCTGCTGTTTGCTCAAGCAACGCCAGCGCAGCCATATGGTCACACAGCACAAGTGACCACTGCGTCATGAGTCGCGTCTGGTGGATCTTGGCCACATTATGCCTTCACACTGTTTAACAGACATCTACATGTTAATTATCCCTTACACAACTAATACAGATTACCATTGAGACAAAATATTTTAATTGTTAATATAACTGTACTGAATTAAATGCAGATATGTAACAATGAATGTGCTGAAAACAAAATCTATTGTAGTAATGCTATTAGAGGAATAATTTTGTTTGTTTCTTTGTTTCTTTGCCACAAGGCTCCAGCATGTGCACACAAACCATAAAACAATCATTTTGTCCTGTTTTAAGAGTTGAAACTATTTCAGTGGAGCGACCCGTAGCTCAGGTGGTAGAGCAAGGCACTGGCATAAGATCTGCAGCAGCCCGCTGCTCCAAGCATGTGCAGTTGAGGTTAACAATGAATAGGATTTGTTAATGGTACAGGATGAATTTCCCCAAGGGGATCAATAAAGGAAATATTTTTATTATTATTATTATTATTATTATTATTATTATTATTATTATTATTATTATTATGACTAATTATCCAAAATATACAAAGTTATAAAGCCTTTTTATGTGACCCATTGATTCCCTCAGGCAAAGTGTGCAGCTAAACTCACATTTATGTTCCATAAAATACACAGACAACTAAAGAAACATCTAGCACTGTCCAGCCCCAGCCCTCCTTGTCCTTCCGTCTCTCAGCAGGAGTTAGCGTCTGCCTTAACGTGGCTGGTAATCCTGCTGCTGCTATTTCCAGCTTTGAGTAATCCTGCTATAGCTCCTACAAAAGCATATGCTCTGAAGAAGCTAAAAAAAAGGCCTCGGTCCCAAAAGAAGTTTCAGGTTGAGAAGTCTCACTGTGTGTCTTGAAAGGTCTGGAGATATAACTTTGTGTTGGCTGGATAAACTTTACCTGTCTTAATCTTTGGTGTCCTATACTGCCATATGAAGCAGCAGGTCATGACCACGGAGAGCAAGAAGAAGACCACCAGGCCCAGCGTGGTCCATTTCACCTTCATCCTGCTGACCGGTTGTTACTGTACACAGCAGACTAAGTCTAGAAAACATTCATTAGTGTTTTCAAAAGGTTCTGAAGAAGGAGTGTACCTCAGTCTGAAGCACTGAACTGACAGGCAGGTTTTTCATGACTTTTCTCAAACACATTTCTGTATTACGTTACATGTAAGAAGTTTGATTGGCCAGAAAAGGTAAAAACGAGGATGAAAATGACTTTCAAAAACAGCAGGACAAATCAATTAGCTTACCAAAGGAGTGGAAAAAGCCTTAGATGTCTCTCATTGTCTTTGTGTCATTCTTCGGCTTCAGACAGCAAGAGTCCACGTCATGGAGGAGAAGCCATGACGGCTGCTCTGCTGCTCCAGAGCGCTCACTGTAGACCACGACATAGATCCTGACGCTGATCCCAGGATCCAGACGAAGGAAGGGCTCAATCTATTCTCACTCCAGCATGACATCATAATCTGCTTGGAGCTCAATGTAAGGAGCTCTGTCACATGGCAACCTGTGCTCATTCTTCAGTCATCAGATCATCTCACATCCTTCAGGGTAAATTTATGCACGTGTCCCTCATCTTCTACTGGATGCTCCTCATCACCAGAGCAGAGGGCTTAGTAGCACAAGGACATGAGAGGAAAATTCATAATGGGCAGAACAGAGCAGCAGAGAGGCTCTTCTCTCTATCTGTTCTGTTCTCACAAAACTTTCCTCTCTGAAATTAAAAAAATAATGTTATTCAGAGAGCAGAACAATCAACACCACAATCAAAAAATGTTTTATTGCAAGTAAAATAAATTTGTGATTAAAATTGTTTTCATGTGAATCAAAAAATTTTATTTGCAAATCCAAAACTATTGCTCACCAATTAGACAGTATGTGAAGCTGAGCTGGACTCTCAAACTGAAACATGTAAGATCGTCTCCACTGTGTCAGTCCCCCACAGCCCCTTCAAGCTGCAGACAGGAAGCCATTTTTCTTTCAGAGGTCTGTCAATTGATAAAAAACATATTTTTATCAGAGAGCTTTTCCTGATTGTATTTCATTTCATATATATCTAGTTTTTATTTTTATTAGTTTTGTTCACTACGCCGGTGCTAAAACCTAACTGGACCCCCTCTGTCATGGCTGATATTTTACTTTGCTGTGATTGATGTCTTATTCTGTTGTAAAGCACTTTGTGACATTTGTTTTGAAAGGTGCAATATAAATAAAGTTTATTATTATTGTTATTATGTGGATCTATGCTAACCGAGGGTGCTATTTTAACATCAGTTTTAACATCTTGCTTAGTGCTGTATGCGTTTGACTTTTGTAGAGATGCTAACAGTAATATATTCCGTAAGTTCAGACACAAGTCTGTTAGTGTTTTATGCTTTAGCTTTGATGAAGGATCTGGCACTGAGCCGAAGGCCTCGTCAGGTGTAGCTGTTTTTTGTAGTCATTTGAAAGCTCTAATTACTCACTGCAACATCGTGTACAGCCCGATGACAATCTCCCTTTCAAAATATCTGAAGTGATCAGGGTCCGAGCCCGTCTTTTCAGTGTGCGGTTCAGTGCGGTGTCCTGCGTTGTTTCAACAGATCTGAGTAAAAAACAAAAACAAAACATTCATTCTGCTGCTTTTCTGTTGATGACAAAGACAAGAGGACATGGCTGCAGCTGATAAAGCAACGTTAAATGAATGAAGAAAAAGTTTTGGCTTTAGCAGGTAGGTGCTAAATTTATCTGGCTAACGTTAGCATCAATTCACTTACTTCTTTTATGACATTGTGTAGTGAGTGATTGTTCAGGGTTGAGGGTTAACACTTCAGTGTGCTAAAGAAGTGTGGAAAAACAATGAATTTACTACCTGTATGTGTTTAAGGATTTCTTTCTGACTACTCAGTGTTGTCCCTTTGAAGAAGAATGAAAAGCCTCAGAAACCATCAGCCCAAGGCCCTGCTATTGTTTGTCTTGTCTGAGCCTTCACTGGTTGACTGGAGGTATTCTCAACTGAAGCTCAGCTTGCCATTCTTGTTGCTTGCACTTCCCCCAGCAGAGGGCATCACTAGCCCACTCATACCTTCTCCTGCTGATCTTTTTACCATTCCCTCTGTGTACCACAGTTCAAAAGAGTGTTCAGTAAGGATGTGGCCCTGTCACCACCTCTCCTGTCAGCAAGAATCATTCGTATGGCGTCTGTTTTAGGACATCCACAGACCTTAGAGGAAAAGACATCATTCCTCAGACTCATGCAAAGATTATGCTTGCCTGGTTCACATTCAGCTGCACTTTCTCATTGTTATTTCATATAGTTATGAAAAAGGAAAAAAAAGATCAAACATGCATCTGTGGTGGGAGCAATATCACAGATCCTAAACTGCTAAATGATAATAATAATAATAATAATAATAATAATAATAATAATAATAATAATAATAATAATAATAATGACCTTTTTAAGAAAAAAAGCCTAACCAGGGACAGGGGTCACAAATTGGCCTTGGTTAGAAATCCTGTATAAAACACATCTCTGTCATGTTATTGTGACCTTTTATAATGTTTCTCATCATCATCATCATCATCATCATTATTATTATTATTATTATTATTATTAAAAAATCATGCCGATATTTCAGCCTTCAGGGTGGGTGATGGGACCTCTGCTGGGGACTATATGTCAGAGATGGAACAGAGGTAACGGTTTTCATTAATGCCACTCAACCAAAATAAGATCACTGTATATCACACCAACAAGCTAGCTGTTGCTAAATCTAAAGCTACATGCCTTAAACAATACGGATGTCATTTTGCACTCATTCTACTTTTATTTTGAAGGTTTAGTTTCCCTTCCGGGTCATCCCTCGGTTGATTTTGTTCATCTGTGCCATGGATGTATTATTGGAGAAGTGGATCCAGGAAGCGTCCCCGATTTTGAAGCCAAAAAGACATGCTGGCCAAACCGTGGTACTGCAAGTATGGCGTCGGTCACGTGCTTCCATGGGACCCAAAAAGACTTTTTCCCATAAGCTAACATTGGGAAAGAGACGTCTGTACCTCAGCGAATGAGTCGTTTGTAGCTACATAAACTTACTAGTATGGACCTTTTAATTACCCTTATTTAAATCATTATGTTTTCTTCTTCAATTAATTTTTTTAGCTCTAGCGTATTATTCTCGGCATAGTGAACGCGCATCAGAGCCACAGGACCGAGCCTCTCTGCACGTCCACACGCAGGTGTAGCCTTAATCTACTGATGTATTTGCTGAACTTTTTCATGTCTATCATATGAAATATCACAGTCACCCATGCATTGATGTATTCATGTTAATATTGATAATGTTTTCACTCTGTTTATTGTTTATGAGAAGCCAATTATGTTTTGATTGTTTGTTTTTTTCGATCCTGATTAAGTTTATATGCCAATAATTTCCATCAGTTAGCCTTTGACTGTTAGCCTAAATATAATCTCGTCGCAGTTATTTAGTTTATGTAACATGTTAAAATATCACCTATTAGAGTTAATTTGCTTCATGAACATAATGATTTTGAAAGGATTTATCTATAAATGTAAGAGTTGAGTTTTTAGCTCAAATGATAGAAGCTCATTTACTAATGAACAGGCTGCCAACAAATCAAACCATACTTAACCATACTTATTTCAAATCTGCCAATAATTAAACTGCATGATTGAAATATATAAAGCAAGACTTTGCAGTCACAAGTAGGATATGGGACAGCATCAATAGTAATAATTGATGTAGGTCTAATGATGCAACATCATGATATAAGAATGGTTTGCAGTGGAAAAAGATCTGCCTATATATAACTGTAAGTTTAAGGAGGAGTGAAAACTTGGGTAAAGTTGTCTTCCTTTTTCATCTGCTGTAGGATAACTTTTCTGTTTTGTTCTCATTTATAAAAATAAAAAAGATTATTGTGCAGCTTTGCCACATATTATAGATGTATACCGTATGGTGTTATTTGTATAGTTTTGAAAAATCACCAAGAAACATTAATGACTGAAAGGATTCATCCATAACTTTGCCCAATACTTACGTTAATGTTACACGTTATTAAATCAATATTAGCTTCACTCCCGGGCATGGACACCAGTCATAACATCAGACGTGAAGTTAGTAATTATCTGTTGGGTTAAAATGATAATTTACGTAAATCTGCTGCCTCCATCACAATCACCGCAGACGCTCGGCTACCATTACTGGCTCATGAACGCGCAGCTACGACCACGGAAACTGTCGAGCGAGCCCGGGAGAGCCCGAGCGGTAGTTAAACACGACTACGTTATGTCGCCCCCTATGGGGCTACGGAGCGCGCGCAGTACGGTTTTTCTCAGACCCGGAAGTCGGGCATTTTTGGCTTCATGCGCCACTGAGCAACTTTCACAGGAACGAACGAGGCTTTGCCTCCAACACGGCATCCAGTTCTCCAATAATACAAACATGGTTGTTTTACACCACAGAAAATTCACATGTCATTGTCCCTGAATGTACTAGAGAAGCTAAAGTAATTACAAATGTGTATTTGATGTTTTCATCAAGTTATCAGAATACATTAGCGGCTGCATCAATCCAAAGTAATAATGCAAAAATAGTCTTTGATGTTGTGGTGACTTAAAGTCACAATAGGATTTCTGAAACTTGAAAAATAAATAACTCCCTCATGAACAAACAACTACCTGGCTTGAGCAAACAAAGGCCACACACAAATATACACTCAAACAATAACTAATAACCAAGAAACATTTTATTTACCAAGAACAGACTTAAAACTTTAATAAACCATTGACAAATGAGAAAAATACTGCCAAAAAAAAAAAAAAAAAACACAGCAGGAATGTGCATCTGAGAAATGTTTTGGTGAGAGACTCTCCACTAGGTGTCACCATGTATCCAGAAGTGTGATCTTTTGGAGCTTGGGTCATCAGAGGAGGGACTGAGGACACCCCATTGGTCTCTCCTCATCATTCTGCATCCATGGACCACATCTCCTGAACTCTTGGCTGCATTAAAACAACATTTTTTCTTGTTAAACTCTAAAATACAAACATTCTTAATACACCACAGGCACCTGCTCCAGCCCCACTGAGACTACTGTCCTAACCCAAAGTCCAGACTCTTCCAAATAATTGACTGAAATGAATGAAACTGACTGCACGTAGGTTATTGAAACCTATTAACACAAATGCAGAAATCAGCATGCATTTTATTTTCAGACCTAATTTCTTGTAGAGGACTTCTTATTTTCAGTGGCATTTAGCCTTCCACTGAAAGCAAGAAGTCTGTTAGCTGCAGTCTAATGGCTGAAGGCTGAAACTGTAAGTTCAACTAACGAGCAGTCAACATTTCCCCAGATGGTGACTCATAAAATGCTAAAACACTAAAGGAAATCAAAGCTTAGGTTGTGATACATGGCTCAGGGAGGAAAATGAAGGAAAAACTAAGGAACACTGAATCCAGATTTTTTTTTTTTTTTTAAAGTATCTCATGAGATGCTGATAAAAAACAACTAATAAGTGGTGAGTCATTGTCTTTTGTGTATAACTGCTTTCCCGTTTTCAACCCTCCCTTTTGTTCCTCTCCCCATGTTTTCACATCTACATCAGTGAATTATGAGTTTTATTTTTAACATAAAAAGAGTGGGTTGACTGTCAGAACAGTGGATAAGATAAGATAAACCAAGACTGCTTTACAGAGTTTTATTTTCTTTCTGAATTCTTTCCAACATGAGTTCTAAATAATATACATTTATTTATACATGTAATTTAAAATCCATGTTTGGTTTCCTTGTGTGAAACTTAAAAGCAAAACACTTCCACCTTCAATTCCTTTAACTTTAAATACAGAATAATGTACTAAACTCTATAGTTTGATTTTGCAGCTAAAGGAAATTATTTAAGGTAACCATGTTATGCTTGATCATTTCATATCAAGTGTTTCTGGATTTTTACATGTGTTATTCTGTGACACCTTTGAAGTGACAAACCTTCACTGGATGTCTACTCAGCTTTCAGAGCATCCTGCAGAGCAGCAACTACAACATCAGGTTGAGGAAACTTCAGCTTACGAGGCGGACCCTTCTTTATTCCAGTCCACAGAGATGTTTCTTTAGAGATGAGACAGAACAGAACAAGAGTCATTTCTGGGGAAAATATACTGTAAAAGATGAGCAAAACATTTCACATGTTACAAAAGCCTCTGGAGGACAGCAGTGGAATCAAACGTTTCCAAGACAATTAAGGATGTGTTAACAGTTCTATTTAAAAATAAATGATCAAAAATGAACAATGACTGGTGCGCCAACATCTTAACTTTTGGAGCAAGAATAATTATATTAACACAATAAACAAGGAACACATTATGCATAATTAGACAAGAGAGAACTGTTTGTTTGCACATCTTATTCTATGTGCAAAGTTTTCCCTCTCTGGTGGCTCTTCCGCACTCCCAATAAACAAAGCCTCCTGCTGACTGTTTGCGCAGGGTCTAACGAGGCAGAACAAACATTCAGAGTACAAGCGTTGGCAGAACTCTGTTTTTTTCACTTTCTTTGTTGTCACCTCAAATTACAGTTGATGTGACACTTTTTAAATGTGAAAGATGAAATTAACTTTGTGCTATGGCTTTCCTGAAAGATTTATTCAAATCTGGTTCATACCGAAATCGGGGACATGTCACATGCCTATATACAATTCCTGCCGTTATTGGACTTTCCCCTAACAACTCTAGAGGGTCCTCAGGCCCAGCTATTAACTGTTTAGATGAAAACTATTTCAAAGTAAAGATAAAGAAACAGATGATCATGGAAGGCCTGTGATGATCCCGATTAACTGCAGCACTGTTCCTAGAACAACGTACCGCTTGGTGTAACTGTCCAAAAGACAGTTTTGTTGAGATAACTTTGTGTATGTTTCAGTAGAAAGTTCATATTTGAGTTCAGTCATTTAAAAACAATTTAAAAATGTAATAAATTAGGGTTAAAAAGGTTAAAAGGGTTGATAAAATGTGTCTGATCAGGTACTTCAAAGTGTTTGGTTTAAATGTATTGCTAAAGTTTTGGTTTGATGCAGAATAAAACAGCACCACAGTCAAGTTGAGGGCATGTTGGGAAATATTCTGATGACATGGTGATGTCATAGATCAATTGCATTATGGGTGAGAACCAACAGAAGAGGAGCACATGGATTTAGAGTGACACTATTCTACACATGGTCCTAGAGGTGCACACAGCAAATGTGCTTAGTTTGTTTATTAATGTATAATGTTAATATGCTTATGTCATGGACATTGCTAGTACATTTTCGGACATTTCATTCAGCACATTTCTGTCCTGCTGATGTTTTTTTAGACTGCTTAACATGGAACACTAACTTAAGAGACTTGAATGAGTGGGAGATTAATGCTTTTGTAACTTCATGTTTTATGTTGTTGTAGTTTTCATGGTGTCAACTGGAGAATGAGACAAAGTGTGAATTAAAACTTAAAAAGACATCTGTATGAAGCACAGTCATTTACATTGGACCAGTGTAGCTACAATTAGTGACGACCACCACCACTGTTCATCTCTGAAGGGGCAACAAACACATCTTGCTTTTCCCTTTTGCCCATCTCACCTTTGCCTCCATCCAGCAGAGTGATCTCGAAGCTGTTCCTGCGGGGTTTCTCAGGGTTGAGAACCACAGTCAGTCCAGGTTGGGCAGCCAGAAGGGCAGATTTCACCTCCTCTGCATTGCGCCCGTACACTCGTCAGCTCTTACTACCAGAAATAACAGACCAGCCATCAGGTGGACATCTCTGCCAGCTACCAAAACTATCCATGAGGAGTCTGGCTGCATTTCATAAGGCAAAAATGTACATTTTCTCAAGTCAACTCACATGACAAGGCTGCTCATAAATCAGCATCAGAAATAATAAATTCAACACTTTATTGAATTGAAACTTTTACCTTTGAGTACTTTTGCAGTTTTTGTATCTGAGCTTATTTATTTCACATACAGTAGATGAGAGTAACGCTTCCTTGCCACACCCATTTGGGTGAAAACAAACCCTCCTCATTGAACAGCAGTAAATTCAAAATAGCCAACATTACGAATTCAATCGCCTTAAACAGAAATACTGCATTTCTTTTGGGTATTAGGAGCACACATACAAATGGCCAGTCAATCTAACTCTTATAAAATTTCTTTGCCAATCAATGATAGGCATCATTATCTTGAAAAAATAAAGTAATTAGGGGTTGATGAGTGTTCTTTCAGCCTATGTCCATCAAAGTGGACCAATGACCCCACGCAATGGCCAGAGGTATATCTTGACATGTACCACTACCTCACTGAATCTCCAGGTAATGTACTTCCAACTAATTGCTTAGCAGGGGTTTTAGAAAGCTAGTACCCGCAACTGTAACAGGCTATTCATAGTATTCTCATGGCGTTTTTTGCCATACAATACAATGGCATAGGGCCACAGCTAATGGTCATTACTATCATTAATAATCACCTGCTGTTTGATTTTTTTCACCTGTTGTTTATGACCAAGATGTCTGTGATCGAATATTATGATAACGGGGAGGCCACTGTATAATGTAAAAAAGTCTAATGCCTTACAAATTCATCACTTACAGCGCTTCATAGGCAGATTAACACAAATTTTCTTGTTATGTGATGTACACAACACAACGCAGCAGCTTTTAGGCTGGATTCTGCTGCGTTTGTTAATCTGCTGCCAGTGTCAAGATCCCTTTTTCACCCAAAACAGGGCGTGACGGGGGCGTGTCGTCCTGCGTCACGTTGCGCTGCTCTCATCTGTGTGATACCTGCTTCAAAAAAGTATGTTAATCGCCGACAGGCCATAACGTGATATCACTAAGTTACCCACCAGTGTTCAATGACGACCCTTTGGCCTTCCTCTCCATTCTCCCCATCCCCTCTCTCCTTCTTCTCATCCACGTGTGGTTTCTCCTCCTCAACCTGAACTTCCGCTTTGCGCTTCGTCCCCCGACGACCTGGCACATTTGTTTTCATTAACACAAAATAGGTCAAGCTTTGGATGCTTGCTAATAAGAGTTACAAAACATAACTTATAGGGTTACAAAAGGCAGTGAGTCAGCTTGGACGGCATATTTATAACCTGCTCAACACTTTCGTGACTAAATTTAGAAGCTGGCTGGTGTGCGTTAAATCTTTTACTTTATCTACCTAAAGCCTAAGTGATTTAGTCCACAGGATAGCCATGAAGCTAACGTTAGCTTGTAATGTTATCAACTTAATAGCAGCCTGCAGCCAACAAATGACAGTAGAACAACGCATCAAATAAAATCACTAACGTCTGTTCAGTTGACGAGATGCTTCACATTTCTGTAGAATAGCAAAATTACGCAGCTGTATTTGTTCTTAAAAGACAGTAACAACGTACCCACCTGCTTTCGACGCCATTGCTGTTACAAAACTTTCGCGCGCAGTGGGACTGTACCAACATCCGTGGCTAAAGGGGTTTTCACTTTGACGGACGAAACCATTATAAGAAACATTTCTCGATCAAACTTAGGGTTTTCTCTAACTGATAAGCGACTTTGAAAAATTAGTTATCTTATCTGAC
>JAQFJA010000026.1:13235701-13251277 GCA_029874485.1 Naso brachycentron | reverse complement strand
TGAAGTTCCCATAAGTGTGTAAAACAGGAATGTTTGCCTTTAAGGGGTTTTAATGGGTAAAGCAAAGGTCTGTCTGTCTGTCTGTCTGTCGGTGCATATCATGAGAACCGTTCATCCGACCTTCTTCACACCTGGCTGATGTTTTGTTGGTGACTAAATGTCGAATTAAGTGTAATTTAACGACACGTGCAATATTTATAAACTTACTTAGCCACAGAAGCTCGCGCTGTGCAGCAGCGGGGGCGGGGCTTCGGGGCTCTGCCACCTGAGTCGAACATGGGTCAAGTACGTCCTCATCGTACGGAGGGACCCCACATCAGGTGTTAATTTAGGAGCCTCAAGCAAACCCTTGTTTCACTTTTTCACCCTTTTACTAACTCCAGAAATGTTCAGGCGCAAAAAAAAGCCCGTCCAAAGAGAATTTTTCTACAGGAGCAAAAGGGCAATATGTATAAATTTACAAAATTATTAGTTAATGATATCAATCCTTGTTATGAATGCTAACACCGTTAATGCAAATTTAATCTACTTATATCTAGCATCTGATTGTTGCTTCTTTTTTTTTTCCAAAGTTAGGAGAGCAATGTTGAGCCAGATGTTGCCTTACACATAAAAAGTGTTTTGCAGTCTTTTCCGCACTTGTTACACAGAGCTTATCATTAAAACACCCATACTGGATTGGTAACACATTTCAGTGTCGGGACTTGAAGAGTGGCATAGGTGCATCCCAAGTTTACACTCGTAGTTTCATCCTCCATTGTGGAAATTGGACAGTAGTGTGTGTGAAATCAGAGTTTCACCACCGACTGTGTCATCTTTGTTGAAGACTGCCTTTGCTGCTGCTGAAATGCAGAAATTTAGTCGTGCCAACCAGGAGCTGGTGCGGGTTGCTGAGCCATTCACGTGCAGCTGAGTCAAGATGAGGTATGCATGCATGCCTGTCAAGCAAAGCTGCAAAGGGCGCTAGGCCTGCTGACAGACAACACTGCGGCTTGTAAAATGAGGGCAAAGGAAATGCCAGAGTTAGGGGTCAAGTGCAAGGTGCATGACTTTCAATGTCATGGGTGCATGCGAGGTAAGAGTACCCTGTGCAGTGAGAGGAGTGCCTCACAAAGTACGCCAAGCACCATGAGGAAGTGCACTTTGTGCGACTGCAGCCGTGCAGCAGTGACAGGAACAGTCTCTTGTGCAGTATGATGATATAGACTTCTTTTGACAGGAGCTTCATGTTGATTACATGCAGACGCTCGGCGTGACCTCACTGTTTAAATGTCTAAAACGCCCCCATCGTGGTGCCTTTGTATGGAAAGAGAAATGGAAAAAATTCTGGAGCCACTCACGTTATTAGACTGACTTCACTTGTGACTCCACAAATCCCATGAAGTCTGGTTCAGTCCCACCACTGCCTCTAGGAGCTACTATGGACCTTTTTCTCAGGTCTTTGTGAATGAGGTCAGAAACTATAACAATGTACTTACAATGGCAAGTAGTGGTGTTAAGGTGATGCCTCTGCCTTGCCAAGGTACACAACTTTGCCACAGCAGATGTATTGCTCCAGACCCAAGGTGGCTCAGTGTCGTTCTTTGTATGAACGGTTCTCAAGAAAGCTGCAATTGTCAAAATTTAGAAGAGAATGTAACTTTCTCCATGTAATTATTACAGTGCATCTAATTTACAATTTGATGGTGTGGATACTGATAAGCTGTGTCCAAATTTAGGGGCCGCATCCTCAAAGGAAGTATTTGTAGACTGAGTGCGTCACTGCGGCGCGTCCGAGGCTGTCAGTGTCTCCTTCAGCTGTGGCTGTCGAATCCCCCAACTTATCCCAAGATTCATTTTGTGCTTTAGACAATCTTTTTTTTTTTCCCCATGCAAAATTAACAAAAGAAGCAGCCACAGTTGGAGGAGTATGTCTTTAAATGTAAGCGTTGAAACAATAACAAAAAGTTTTCAGGTCCTTCATTACATGCACAAAAGTTAACTTGTGTCTGTATTCAGAGGATGCAGCCCCTGAATTTGGACACAGTCATATTACACAAACCGCCTCCTGCTTGTCTGTGAACATCAGATGTTGTAAATGTGTGTGTTTTTCTTTCCTCTAGTTGTCATTGATCCACCTGTGGCTCAAAAGACTGTTGGGGAAGCTGCTCCTGTTCCTCTGCAATCAGAGAACCAGACTTCCTCCTCTGCCACTCAAGTGAAGGTAAACGCAGCACATACAGTACCTGTACTTTCACTTACTAACAGTTTTGTTTTAAATTTTGTTTGCTCATGCATTATGTGTCTTAGGGTGCAGATGTGGAGCCCTCAGATGTAATCCTGATCAAAGATGAAGAGGATGTAGGAAAATGTGGGCCAGTTGTAGGTTTGTAGGCTGTTTCTCATTGTTGTCATCTCATTGTACCTGCATTTAACTCACAATTCTGATGTTGTGGACAGTATTACACATTACTGCAGGTATGCATCACTCCTACTTATCCTCACCATTACTGGTCCTGAAATTATTTCTTTTTCCTCCCTCTAGTTGTCGTTAACCTGCCTGTGCCTCAGAAGACTGCTGGGAAAGCTGCGTCCGTTTCTCTACAATCAGAGAACAAGACTTCCTCTTCTACCACTCGAGTGGCGGTAAATAGGCTACTGTGCATACAGTAAAAGTACTTTCACTAACTGTTAAATTTGAGATTTTGTTCACGCATCCGTATTCTTAAGTGTGCAGATGCGGAGACACCAGACGTCATTCAGATCAAAGATGAGGACGACGTAGGAGAATGTGAGCCAGTTGTGGGTAAGAAGGCTGTTTGTAACCATTTAATAACTGGTTGAAATTCTGTGTATTGTTTATGAAAACACAAACAGGTCCTTAACTGAGCGATTGATTAGATTAGATCATTGATTAAATTCCACTCGTTTTTCCTCTCTTATTTTTTTTTGGCACCTGAAATACATATCAGCAAGACCAGATCGAAAGCTGCTGATATTATGTCACTAAATCAACTGTATGACTCACTGTGTTCTTTGTAATGAAGGAATATATCAATAGATGCAATAGTGTGACTCTCATGTGATTGTTTAATGTTGGCGCAAAGCCAGGTATGATATCATACAGTATTGTCAGCTGTACGCATTCGTTGTTGGTTTAGTCTTTTCAGGAGGTTTGACATAAAGAATGAACAGGGAAACAAATTAGTAGAAAACAGACAATTCAAAACATGTGTCTGTCAAAGATGAAGGAATATGATTCAGAACTTGAAAAGACATTTATTCTTCCTCAGACACTTCAAGGTCACTGTATAAAATATAAATGTAGAAATAATATCATATCAAATATTATTTTAACTACATAGATCCTTAACTGCATATTTGGTGCTGTGTTTATTGATAAATAAACATAACTTTTAACGTGGCATCAGACTACAGGAAAACCGGGCAGATTCTGAGAAAGATTTGTCCCTCCTGAAAATGGCCTGGGTGTTCCCGAATCAAGACTCTATGTAGTTAAACAAACTATGTCCTTTTATTGCCACGTGTCAAAAATCTGACATGTAAATCAGGGTGGAGGTTTCACATATTCCTCAGTTTATAATGGCATTTTGTTGTGTTTTCTCATGTAGCTCAGGATGACTTTGAAAACCGTAGCACAAGATGTGGTGTCGACACAGAGACTCCTTTGTCCTCCCTGTCAGGTAATCATGAGGAACTGAGAATTGTGAGTGTTCACGGGCGAGGAGAGGGACCCCTGCAGGCCACGGGCGACACCCTCTTTTCTGCCTCTGAACTCCAGGCTTTTCGCTCTCTTTCTCCTGACCACAGCATCACCCATGACAGCCTCCTCAATTTCACCACTGGTGCCAGTGACAAATCCCTGATGAGAGGGGTGCAGGATAACAGTGCTGGACTGGCAAGAAATAGCCACCTGGAAAGAAATCACTCCACTCAAATGACCTCAGCAGCACTGAATCCTGCAATGAAAAAGACAGTAATAGGAGTAGATGGTCATTTGGTGCATGCCAGTAATATGAGCCAGTTCCCCCAGCAGCAAAACGTCTTCCCTCACAAATCCCTGGACTGCAGCTTCTGTGGCGAGCGCTTCCACAGTCGTGAAGACCTGATTGTACACAGGGCAACTCACACCGGGGAGTCGCCGATTCCCTGCTCCTTTTGCGGCAAGTCATTTGTCAACAAGACCACTCTGACCATACACATGCGCATTCACACAGGGGAGAAGCCGTATGCGTGTACTCAGTGTGGGAAACGCTTCACGCAGAACGGCAGCCTGAAGATCCACCTGAGGACTCATTCTGGAGAGAAGCCGTACACCTGCAATCAGTGTACCGCCAGCTTCAACAACCCCAGCAACCTGCGCAGGCACATGATCACACACAACACTTAACGGACTGCTATGAGAAGGAAAGAAGCAGCATTTTTAAAGCGTGTTATTTTTACTGACTCATGTGGCAGTGTGTGTATGTGTAAAGTGTGTTTTCTGTGGCTTTACCTCATGGTCTCGTTCTTTTTATGTTTTCTCATTTTGCCACTGCACAAAGAACCTCCTGACAATTCCCCAGTAAAATGAATGGACTGTTGTTCAAAATAAGGACACGAACAAGCATGATCTCTGTTTTATGAGATGAGCTTCATCCTTTTTATTTATAATTTTTTAAAACCAGCTAAAGGACAAAAATGTTCAGGACTAAATTGTCTCTTTTTTCCTCCTCTGGCTCGAGTGACTGCTAAAGTGACTTTTTTTTTTTACACTGTATGAAAAGCAAAAAACAGGGATGCATCCCATTATGCCTCCACCTCGTTTCAAATTTGGTAAAGGGCCAGTATTTTATTTTACCCTCACATTACCTCTCCAAATAGTAAACAACAGTAGCTTAATGCAGGATAACTAATACATTTTTGTGTTAACAGCATTTATTAGTGCTTATCGCAGTTGCTATCTTATCTTCTCTGACAGCATGAGCCCTTGTGAGTTGTGACTTTAACGTTATTACTGGAGGAAACCCTGTACACAAAGAGAGTAACATGGTGGGCTAATTATGCAGTAACGCGGTACAGTTAAGGATAAGTAATATGGATAAAAATGTGTCTCATCACAATATACAAAATGATGAGGAGAGTTTCCCTGTAAGGTTTGAGAAACTTTATTTTTTTTTTAAAAATCATGAAAGAGAATATCTGTGTTTGGTTAATAGAATGAACTAAATGCCTGACACATTAAGGTATTCACATGCAACAGTCCTGTCTGTCCAATTTTGTTACAAACCAGCACAGATCAGTAAATGCAGTTAATTGGATAGCACAGTATAGTGATATCCAGTTATGACATGGTCCACACATTTCTGTTGCAGCACCATTTATATAATATGACCATAGAGACCATCTATGCTGTAGGTCAATAAAGGCTATCAGATAGTACTACATGAAGTGTTCAGAGTTTGCAGAGGTGCAAGCAGCTTAGCAGTTTCTAACATCACACTCCGACAAATACTCACAGATGTACCAATGAAACTGCAGATTTGGACTGATTGCCTTAATGTATTCTCAGAGCATACCTGACCTAAGGAGATGGCCATTTGCCTGTATGTGTGTTTCATTTAAAAAAAACCTACCTCTGAAGTCATCTGCACAGCAGCTCTGTTTTCTTTCGTTCTTTTTCTTTTTTTTTTTTTTTACCTCCTGCGTAGTTTAAGACTGGGCAATAATCATTACAGTGTGATTTATGTCAGTTGTTTTGTAATCTGGATTGAATAAATACATAAAACTAAAGTGGGTTGTTGTTTTTACAGCTTTCAACGTGTGTCAAGTCTATTATAATTTTCAACTGTAGAGTGCAGCATTGTTTTTGTTCTCAGTGATTGCTGTGACTCAGATTTATTCACTGTAGCCCTGTGGGGGACTCGGAAGGAAACAGGGAAATTCCTTGCATTGTTCATCTTTCCACTCTGCCGACATTAAAGCATTGTTTATCAGGCTTCTAACAGAATTCAGCAAAAAATGTCTTTGAAATCAAAAACTAAAAGATCCATCGTACAATAATTACTGTAAAATCTGTGAAATTCAAAGAAACTGAAGCCTACATTCTAACAGTGTGGTGGTGCTTCAGCGTGATCCCTGTGTGGTTCAGGTCAAGCATGAATCATACAAATCAAGTGATTACAGAAGCTCTTAGCCATCAAGATATTTACTGATGGATTTGGTCACATGCGGAGGATGTTATGGTCCCTGGTGGTAGTTTTATGTGCCAATAGTTTTGTCATGTTTGTGTGGAATGCAATTGTACTTCCTCAAGAAATTCTGCTTCCTCTCAGACCATTGTTCTTGGGCAATCAATGAGATGACATCAGTGTGTGTATGTGAGGCAGAGGGAGCGACCGACGGAAATAAATGGGAGGAGATATGAGTGGGTGGGTGGTAGCCTATTCATTCTACCGCTGCCACAGAGTTTAAATCCCCTACTCCACTTTTATAGTCATATGCTTGCTCATCACAGCCCGTGTGTGTCATCTCTTGGCTTTAACTGAAGGGCTTTATTCTCAGTGTGGCTGCTGGTTTGTGAACAGCTGGGTCTGTCTGGAAAACTTGTGACAAACACCTGTATGAGAGGAGGAAGTTCTCGTGCGCCGTCTTTACGGTAAAGCCGCTTGTTGATCCCGCCCTCTCTTTGATAGAAAACTCGGTGATGCCGCTTCGTCTTTAACGAGCTTGACCCAGAACCCGGGGAAGTAAGGGAACAGAGGGGAGAAAACACACTAAAATATAGCAGTCTGGAAGGGATCTGGACAGGCTTTCCACGAGCAGGTGAGTAAATTCATAAATGGTAACAGATGGTTGGTACAAGGGGATAGGCGATTTTTTCCCCCCATAGATAGTGGGTGCACTGCAGCGTTGGCAAGGAGTGGTCACATCTTCGACAGATCGGCAACACGACTTTCCGAGGCTAATGTTAGCTAGCGTCTACGATGCTAAGTTTAAAAGTTCATGTCGTGACCCTTGCTTCCGTCACCCGCTGTTCTAACTTATTAAAAAGAGCCATTGATACCAACTGCTCAAAGAGAGTGCACCGTCTAAATTAGCTTAAAACGTCGTTTAGCTGAACCCACGCTAACTCTGGCTCTTGCGGCTAATCTGTGTTTGCTATGCTAACACTAGCCTGCTTGTTGGCACCGCTCTCAGTCGGCTATGTGGGTTATTGTGATGCTAACGTAGCAAGACAGCCAAACCAGGTCATACGGGTGCTGAGCGAGCATTCTACCCAACTGGGCTGATTTGATCTTCAACATTGTCACTTATGCGGGCAGTAGCTTTAGCACAACCACCGAGAAACTCAAAGCTCAAAAACGCGAGTCTTTGTTCGTGAGAGGCATTTTATGCCCACGTCTTATTGTTACTGCCTCTGTGGTTAGCTAATGCAGCCAGCTCTGCTAGTCGCCCTTGCCCTAGATTGCCATATTACGTTAGCAAATCAATTCATGATCGTCTGTGGGATTTGCTGGATCAGGAAAATGCAAAAAGCTCCAGATGGTCACGGTAAGGTATGCTTGAAAGGAGAGGTTTTGAGTTCAACTGGGAAAATCGACTGACATGATAACGTGACGGTCAGGCGGTTTATAACATAACACTGGAGTAGACTGTGTCTGCTTCCCGAGTTCATATGTGCATTTACCGACCTACTTAATGTGGATGCCTCATTTTGAGCGTCTGTCTGTTCGAAGCACTTTTATCAGTTCAAACAGATAAGTAGACTTCATCAGCTCTATGATTATTATTGTTATTAAAGGGACCCGGAAAGAAGAGTATAGTTAGGCAGCTGGAAACCTCCCTGCTTGTTTGACAAGACTTTTAAACGTTGAGCCTGTTTTGTGTATTTGAGTGTGTTTTATAGGTGTTGGTTTTGCAGTTGCAGTCTGTCACACGGCCTGGGATTTTAAGTTCGTCTTCTGGTGAACCTGTCGGGTGGGTCATGTGTGAACTTGTTTAGGTAGGAAAACGCCTGGGTGTGGGAAACTGTTACCTTAAAAGTGAACAAGTAAACTAGCTTTTCCTCTTGTAAACAGTTCTTTAATGGAGTATTGAAATATGCAGTGTGAGTTCATGTCTTCTCTGTGGGCTTCAGGACCATCCTGGTGTGTGTTTGCACAGTATGTGTGCAGGTATCACTGGGTTCATTTCATGTGCTGCAGGTGCCACCACTAATAACACCATGTGTGACAGTGAACACCCATGAATCAGCCTGTCCTGACTGCTCGCCTCCAAGTACTTGTTTGATTGTTGATGCATGCTCTCAACGCCGTCTGCGATTGTGTCTGCTCTCTTGAGGTGTGCAGGTTAATCCACAGAGGCTCTGACCTGTGTGTGTCCATGTACGTGCGTGCATGTTAACATCATGTGCGTATGTGTTAGGCGGTAAGTGGATTAGTGTGCTAAAGCTTCAATCCCATTACAAGCCGCGCTCAACTTAAACCAGCGCCGGTGGCATCACAATGAGGTGTCCGCAAGCTGCAGTGTGTTACTTCGATGCATGAACAGATGTGCATTTTGACAGTGACTGTGTTGTTTAAGTGGGAGTTTTGGCTGCTGGCGACAGGTGGAGGCGAGTATTACATTAACTAGTTTCATTAAGTCGACAAAGGCTGTGCTGTTGGTTTCATGAGTGGAAGATCTCATACGTCCTCTGAGTCATGCTGACTGATGGCTGCAGAATCAGATGGACACGTGTGACTCGTGGTGTGTGTGTGTGTGGGTTTGATCAGATGTTTAAGGAGTGTGTGTGTGGTGTTGTTGACCTCAGGACACTGTACTTGACATTTTGACCGTTTGTTTAGATCATGTTTGGGTTAAGCAGAACATAACCCTCGACATGCGTGTAGTAAAACAGGATGGTCACGTGTGACCAAATAGGTCAGTGAGTTTCTGTTTTGTTTGTATTAAATGTGTTTTGCTGCTTTTCCTTTTCTTGTGCTCTACGGGAGATTTTTTGTCTTGTTAGGAAAAACTATGATTAAAAAAATAAATCTTTTCGTTATTTTAATTTCATATTCTTGAGTAAATGTCAGAAAACATTGTTAAGTCATAAACCGCCCCAAACTATTAGAGAAGAGAGATGAGGGTAATTGTTTTAGGAAAGGAAGATTATGGGAAAAAATCCAAAATTTAGTAACTTAGTTCTAACAAACAAAAAAAAAAAATTAAAAAGAAACAGAAAAGAGTTTGTGATTTTTATAGGGTCACAGAGATCACTTCTGAAAGTTGATGGAAGCAGAACAGAAAACATCAGATAGAGAACAATACTTGCAAAAATGGGAAGTAGTTTGTGGTCCTGTGATCAACATATTGACTGTGGGGGATTTTCACCGCAGAAGCACCTACTGATGGCCGGAGGACGTCAACCACTAGTAGGCTGGTGCCTGTGCAGGCTGCCACAGCAGTTCTGTTTAGGAAAAAGGTTTTTGGTGAGCCAAGTAGCCGCCGCCGCGTCCCTTTATGCATCTGTGATGTCGAATCCATAACATCCTGTTTCTCAGGAAGTGGGTGAGAGGGGAAAGGGGAGGGGAGTGGCGGTGGGAATGCATTGATTGTTTTCATTGTTCAACGAAAACTCACCGCTGACTTTCAAGGCTAAAACTAACAGCTGCGAAAGGTGGAAACAAGTGGAGGACAGAAGTCATGGGTTTGTATAGAGTGACATGAACTCGACCCCCCCGGGACAAGTACAAACACAGATGCATGCACACTTAAATATGTCCGATAATGTCCTCCCTACTCCCCAACTCTTTTCACACTTGCGTTCGTGCTCTCACTTGCACAAACTTCTTATTGTTCCACCAACCTCCCGGACTGACAGCTGCAAATTCCCTCCTCTGGTTGTGGTTAAAACACACACATACACACTCACACTTGGAATCACATTTCCAAGTGCACTTGCCAAGATCTGTCAACCACAGTTTATAATTCGTCTTTTTATGAATGACACTTATTTCAATTAGTGAAGTGAGCATGTAGCATGAGAAGAGATTAGGTTGAATAGTTTGTGTATATCTGTGTTTGGGTAATTGAGGCCAGTAACTTCCCTTGAAACGCTGCAGCAGAACAGTAAACACATCTCTAAAAGATTATTAGCCAGTGTCATGTTAAGGTTTTGCTGTGGATGGATGAGTGGGTGGGCTGCTGTGCTGAATTGGCAGGGAGACAATGCGAGGAATGCGAGATTAGCTTTTATCTTGCATTCAGCTCTCTCTTCCATATCTCTATCCCCCTTTTTGAACTCCAGCTTACGCTCGCAATGCCCTGAAAGTCTACCTGTCTTATGCTTTCTTTCATTGGTTTGCAGCTCTTACTCTGCCCATCTCTGTCTGTAGTTGATAATATCAGCTGCAGTCCTGGCTATGACCATATAAAGGTATGTGTGGTACAGGACAGCAGTGTGTGATTTGCTCAGGTGGGAGGTCATAGCTCTGGGGCGCTGCAGCCACTAAGCAAAAGATTGTGTGTGTGTGTGTGACATCATCTCTTCCTACCAGTCAGCCTCATCCCACATGCAAATCCTGGTTTTGGTTTTCACAAATTCCTTTGTCTTGTGAAATATACTTCAGCCACTCCTCATATTCTCATCAGGCCATCCCACTTTCCTCCCTTTTTTCCCACACTGGGCACACCCCAAGCCCTTTTTTTACAAAAAAAAAAAAAGCAAGTCATACACATGGGTGTTTAGTCATCTAGTTCAGGACATACAGGAAGAGACGCTGCCTCTGTAGGCTTCGTTTTACCAGCCATAGGATGTTGTAATCGTCTGCATATCAAACAGTGATATCATTTTGTCGCTGTCTTTTTCTTTTTTTTGTTTGCACAATCTAATACAGGTGAAACTGTGAGTCATTCCTCACCATTACTACCATGTCTACTTGACCTCATCACATCTATGCGCGTCTCCTTATTTGTACTTGTTAACACTCTACCTGTCATGCATACAAACACCTGCTGCGTGAAAGGTAAATGCGGGTCCCTCATAGTTAACCGATTCAGTGTTAACTTTAGCTCTTTCTGTCTGTGCATGTTGGCAAGACAGAGAGACGTTGAGAAACTGAAATCCAGTAGCCCCTCCTCCACCTTGTCCAACCGGTCATGCAGGTGTGTGTGTCTGTGTGTGTGGGGCAATGGCTGGATTTATTCACCTTTTGAAGGAGGGCTGATGGGGAGTCAGGCTGCTGTAGCAGAGGCTGTATCAACAGATAAGAGGATCTGTGTCTCCACTTGTTTGGCTGTGATATAACAATGTCTTCCTTTCTCTCTCGCCGCCAAGATAACAAAGAGAGTTGGAGGGATGAAAGGCTGTTAAGTTAAAAGAACAAGAGTGTTTTGCTGACTGATTAGAGAGGAAAGGCTGCAAGAAAAACAACAAAAAAAAATAGGCTAGCTGAAATGAAAAAAGAAAAGGATGAGTTGATGATCGCACATATGGTTCTTCAGGGATGTTACTATCTTTAAAACCCTCTTTCATTTTATGCTGACAGTCGATGTTCTCTGGCCCAGAAAGAGCTGCAGGTTGATCAACTTCCCGCAGCCAGCTGCTGTGCTCAGAACAAATGTTGAGTAAATACAGGGTGTGTCTAAAGGCGGGAGCTACTGTACGCCTCTGTCTCTTGCTGTGTTTTTCTCCTCGCAGAGCAAACACAACCCTGTTGACATACTTGTACGATATTCTCACTACGTTGCTGTTTTTCAAACAGAGGTGCCTTCATTCTTCACTGAAACATCTTCCCCTCTCTCTCCTTTATTCTTTCTCTTCCCTCCACCTCTCCGTCTTTCTCTCTGCAGTCCATTCCTCCCTGTTTGTGGGCTTGGTGGTTCGGTGATCTTCTACCCATGAGCAACTAGAGCTCAACCTCTGACCTTGGCGTGATCTCTCACCTCTTCTACCAAACCACGCCCACTGGTGAAGGTGTGTATTTCTAAATTTTCTCTGAAATGAGCTTTACGAACTGTGCCTGCGCCGATGTGTTTGTGTGATCTGCTTGGGGCTTAACCTTAAAGACAAGTATGCAAATCTTGGATTGAGTGTTTTGTTTTGAAAAGTGCTTCTTCTCAGGTGAAACAGGTCTCTCTCTCTTTGTTTGACAGTGTAAGCATCCTCTGTAGATTTGAGTGATTTTTGTGAAAGACATTTTAATTCTGAAGCTTCTTGGCCAAAATTGAAGATCCCTGAAACAAACATGTACTTCATTGGGTGTAAAGGGTTAGCTTAACTTTAACAGACTGTGACCCACATAATTTGCAAAGACAGAGTTTCTGTTTCTGCTTAAAGATGTACAGTTTCAAAACATGTTGGTGATAAATTGTTCAGAATATCATAAATAGCTGGAATGTAAGGAAGCAGGACTGGGCAATATGAAGAAATCAATTTTCACCATGTTTTGATCAAATACTTCTGTTTATATTGTGACAATAGTGGAGAGATGACTGTTGTTTCTTAAACTACATATAAACACAATAGATTTTTAATAAGAAATAGTCAGTAATGTGGATATAATGACGAGGTGGGCAAAAGCGGGGAATATTAGAACAACTAAAACAATTTGAAAGTTAAGAAAATTACATCATTTAGCTATAACGCTATCAAATTCAAATGTGCTGCATGGTGTCAGGTGAAAGACGCTTTGAATTGCATGAATTGAATAGTTTTGTTATTCTGCTGTATTTTCTTCCCACATTGGCACCAAACTGTGTTGAATTCACTGGTGCATTTGAAACACTTGCAATAGGGGTTTAATCAGTGCTGACATGGTCGGCTGTTGCTGCAGGCTGAATGAAATTTGAGCAAGTCTGCCTCTTTAAAGTCTCTGCAGAGGAAAAACTTGAATGAATGAGTCATTACACCATGACAGACTGTCAAAGGAATCAGCGTTGTACACAACAACTCAGAGTAATAGGGGGAGTTTCCTTGTCTAAGTTTCAACCAGAACAATGTCTTTACAGTGTTGACTGATGTACATTCATTACTGACGCCAAGGGAATAAAACCAGTGTTGTGCAATCAATGCAGTGCTAATTAATTTCCAAAGAAGCATCTCCACCTGTGCCACTAATCGAAACACGATAGAGAGAGATTAGCTGGAATAAAATCACCACTCTTACGCAATATCAGCCCAGGAAATCCAGCATGCGCTGGATCTTGTTATAGTTAGTATGGAGATGTGTGTCTATTTTTGTAAGACACTCTCTCCCTGTGCTGTGGTGTGTTCGTGGCTGTGTATGTGTGTAACGTCGCCCCTCTTTCCCCTTGGGGCCGTGTAGTGTGTATGGAGCAGTGTGAGAGCGCAGCGGCTCTGCTGGAGTCAGTCAGAGAGCAGGAGGTGCAGTTTGAACAGCTGACCCGGGCGCTGGAGGAAGAGAGGAGGAGAGTGGGCCTCCCCGCCAACAGCCCCTCGGCCCTGGGTGGCCCCCTCCCTCACATGCAGGTAACACTCCCCCAAAAAACCCCAGCATCCCCATCCAAAGTCTCTCATAGATGTTCATCGCCCCCATCTTTCATGTATCATTGAGTCTGTGGATTGTCATCACCTCTGTCCAATCCACTCTTCTCCCTCTGACATCCAATCCATTTGTCATTCATTCCCTGGCTGCCTCCGCCGATTCTCCACCAGCGCTCGGCGAGTTTGTGTCCTTGAATGTTTGTGTTCGTCATCAATAAACATCTTGTACTTTTACTGTCAATCTCTTCAGTCCATCTGTCTTTCAGCCCCCATCTGCAAATATATCGCTTTCTGCCTGCACATACCTTCAGTACTTTAACATGCCAAAGATGGTCATCATCAACACCTTTAGCATGCCTTCACTGTCATTCACCGGACACACACACACCTTTTGTGAGCCCCTGCTGTGGAATCTAAGTTATTTTTCTGTCTGTTCTAGCATGTTGTGTTATGGAATGCAGTCGTTTGTCATGCATGTGTCGCGTAGTCCTGCTTCTGGTGTGTTTTAACTTATCATAAAGAATTTAGGCTTATTCATTTTAACTTACCTCTATTGTTCCAGCTATATACTGAGGATTGTTTTGCATGCAATTCAAGATTCATTTATTTGCAGAGGGCAGAGTGCAGTAATCTCTTGTATAATGAACATCCGGAATATTGCAAACACCTTGATATTATGTAATGAAATTTACAGTATTTTTGTTTCTGCCACATCATTCTGTATGTGTTAGAGTTGGATGATATATGTCATTAGCCTATTTAAATGTCTCTCCTATCCAGTGTTTAATATAACTTCTTGAGTTGTAGCTTAACTTGATTTGTATTAATTTATATGCTGATTTTTGTTTTTTCAACATTTTCCTAGTGTCTAAGTTAATGTCTTCAGATAGCTTGTTTTGTCCAGCCAACTATCCAAAACCAAAGTTATGCAGATAGCTACCCTAGAGGACTAAGAAAACCAGTTAATTTTCACCTTTGAGCAGTGAATTTTTGGCACTTGTGACAAAATAATATAACAGTTATTAAAATGAATATTGTTTCATTTTCTGTCATTTGGCTAATCAAATAATAAACAAATATTTTTTGCTCTAATACCAAATGATACAGCAGAAGCTGTCACTTTAATATCTCTTTGTTGTATTTGACCATTGTGGACAATGGTGAAATAAATTGTGTAGGATTGCTGCATGACAAACATAGATTTTTGTAATATTTGCATTGATGTGATGAAGAAACTTGATTGTAAGGCATTTAATTTGCTTTCTGCTGGTTATTGTATGTGGACACAGTTTTCCCAACTGATTTTCAGCAGAAGGTACTTTATTGTGATATACATCTGTTTTTAAGGCAGAGATCAGCTCACCTGCCTTGTCTTTACTGTTTTGTTAACAGCTGTGCTATCTGGTTAGACAAGGTCTTAACTGTTGCCTTCTGTTGTTTCCACCAAAAGACTTGGTTGTCAGAGTGCTAAACTTTGCCTATTTACCTGTAGGCTTGGAGGAATACTTAAAGGAGATTACCATTTTGCTCAAAGGTAACACCAAAGGTCAGGCGATGCTGTACTCAGGTTAACATTTTGACCACGACTGTGCACCGACTAGGTGGGATAGTTTTGAAATGTGTTGAATATTTTCTGTCCTTTAAGGGCTTGCTGACATAGATTAGGTCTTATGTTTTGTCTCTTCGAATCCTTGGAAGTGACTTATTTGATTAGTGTGGGGCAGCTGGAGGATAAAGACTGAGAAGGCAGAAGTCTGTTTTCGGCCTTGTGCTAACTGTGTGTTTTTTATATCTAAAAATACTACTGCTGAAAATACTTTCACTTCACCAGCCTCACAGTCTGTGCATTTCTCCAGAACTAAGAGGAGTTGATGGTAAATGAGGAGGTATTTTTGGGAAGGTCCAGCTGTAGAGGAAGTGTGCCCTTCTTGTTATACCACCCTCTTGTTATTTTTTAATCAACAGCTCTGCCTCCTTGTGGCCAGAATACAAAGTGCAGTATGACATACTACTGCAAGTGAAGTAGGTGTCTGTTTAATAAGGTTCACAGCATGTCTCTCCAATTAGTCAGCACTAGTGTTACAGAAATACTAAAACATACAGTC
>JAQFJA010000026.1:13208013-13235616 GCA_029874485.1 Naso brachycentron | reverse complement strand
GGTAGCTGAGAAAGATTTCCAAAGTAGCTCAATTGTGCAGTGACTCATGCTGAGGCTGTTGTGCTGATAAGATGTTTGTATTGCATAAGATCCTTACTCAGAGTGAGGTTGAAGGTGTCCAAGTCATACAGTGTGACAGCCATTGATAATGTGAGAGTAATGCAGGGGGACATAGGGCGTGAGGGTGAGTGGCTGCACTAGAAAAATGTCTCTCCTCATGTCTGGCAGTGATTCATAAGCCGTTCGGTCAGCCCTGAATGTGCTTCAGCAGCAGTAATATCATCTGGGTGGTTGTATGAAAGTAGACAGCGGTGGGTAAAGGGAATCATGCCCTGTACTTTTTTTTTTAACAGTATATATTCACAGTTGTCTCTCTTTCATCCTAGAACGGGCGTTTAGGGGATGCAGACATAGAACGACTTAAACTGACTGACTCATACTTAAACGGCACACAGGTATGTGTTTGTACGCGAGGCTTATTATGTAAATTTGCCTGTTTTTCTTATATTTATGTAATTAAGTGCCAGCTGTGTCGAAATCTAAATGCGCGATGTGTGTCTGTGCCACAGTACAGAATGGTGGACCCTGCACACGGCGCTCTCGATGAGAGCTACACACCTGAAGACGACTCCCAGGAAGCACACTCAGTCTTTTCTGACGAAGGAACCACACGGCGGTCAGACAATGGGGTAAGATATGTCACACATGTTCTATGTGCATGACTTCTGCGAAGGCTTGTGTAAAAATCAAGCAGCCGATAAAACTTTTCATTCTTTTACTGATGCACTTATTTTACCTTATAAATAAAAATATATGTTATTTAATCCATCCAATCACTTTCCTTTAGATGAAGAAACCAATCTCACGCACAGTCCTACCATCTGACTCGATGTCAATTGACGGGGGCTTGTCGATGTCCGGTATGGGCGGCTACAGCGCAACACTGGACCGTCCTTACAGGCCACCTGTAGCAGGAGATTACCCCACAGCTACAGTGCCCAGAAACTACCACTATGGCCCTGTAGGCGCTTATGATGACTACCGGGGAGGCCCACCATCAGAGGCGTACACTAGCCTGAGCAGGGGCTCACACATGGATGAGCGCTACAGGTACTAGACCCCTGCATAGCCGGGTGCTGTGAATATTTCTTGAAATACTTAAGGGATCATTTATCCTAATAAGCTCAACTGTAAGTAGTTTTTAGTTGTTGTTCAGTTGTTGTTACATGAAGACCTGTAATTTAAACACAACACAAAATAACACTTACTGTAACTGTAACAACTCTGTCCCTCTCTGTCATACCTTTGTTTCCATAGGCCCGTTGATGGCTACAGGACCCTGGACTCTGGTTACCGGGCCCCAAGCCGTCAGCAGCTCGACCCATATGCAGCACAGCCCCAGGTGAGCCGGGGTATGAGGGCCCTTGGCTCTGCGCTGGAGATGCGGTATGGCCAAGGCCACTACGGTCTAGAGGATGATCAGCGCAGTGTGGGATATGATGATTATGGCATGGGGCCTCCACCCATGCACCCTGGAGGCTATGGTACCATGCCACGCCTGGGGCCCGGGCCTGGAGCTATGGACAGACGAAGACTCAGGTAAAACACAGGCACTGCTGTGCTGTCAAATCACACTTGTTTTATCAGATTATGATGTGACAACATGCCTGTTTGCCTGCTGGGACATGCAGGAGCTGTGAGGATACGCTGGACGGTGACATGGGAGGAGTAGACCCTTATGCCTGGGGTGTTCCCATGACAATGGAGAGGGGAAGTATGGCTTCACTGGACAGCACACTGAGGAAGGGTCCTCCCGCTTCCTGGAGACAGCCGGAGCTGCCGGAGGTCATCGCCATGTTGAACTACCGCTTAGACCCTGTCAAGACCAACGCTGCCGCCTTCCTCCAGCATCTTACATTTAAAAATGATAAGGTAAAAAGATGATCACATTCAGATGCATAATTAGCATACAAATCTTTTTGTATCGGGACGATTTTGCAGATTCTTTACATGAGCGTGATCATTTTTGCGTGCATGTTTAGGTCAAGTCAGAGGTGCGTCGACTGAAGGGCATCCCAGCCTTGGTGTCACTGCTGGACCACCCCAGCAAGGAGGTGCACCACTCGGCCTGTGGAGCGCTGAAGAACATTTCATACGGGAAAGACCAAGACAACAAGATTGCCATCAAGAACTGTGATGGAGTGCCCGCTCTCATCAGGTTACTGAGAAAAACCCATGACCAGGACCTCACTGACACTATCACAGGTATCAGTATCAAAAATGTTGATATAAATCATCATTACTGTTACCATTAGTGCTTTGTTTCTTTAAAATAGTTGAAATTGAGGTTAAAATATCAAATCTGAAGTTTTGAGAGCACAGCATGATTCATTCCTTGTTGATATTCTATTATTTTAAGTGCCAAATACTCTCTTTTTGATAGTAACAGTATTTTTATTCTATCATCCCAGGAACCTTGTGGAACCTCTCATCCCATGACTCAGTAAAGATGGAGATTGTGGACCACGCCCTGCACGCCCTCGCTGACGAGGTGATCGTTCCTCACTCTGGCTGGGAGCGAGGGAGCAGTGGAGGAGAGGAGAGCTGCAAACCCCGCCATCTGGAGTGGGAGACCGCCTTGACCAACACTGCTGGCTGCCTGAGGTATGCAAGTGACCAATGAATGGAAGCAGAGAAACATCCATGGAGGAAAAGGAGGGACTTATTTTAAGAAGAAAACATGTAATTATGTGCTTATGTTCTCCCTCTCTCTGGCAGGAATGTGAGTTCAGAACGCAGCGAGGCCAGGCGAAAGCTGAGGGAATGCACAGGATTGGTGGATTCACTCATGTACATTGTCCAGTCACAGATCAACCGCAAAGATGTGGATAATAAGGTACATGTCGGCTTAAGTCAGATACAGACTTTTGTCTGTTTCCTTTAATTATTACATTAAAACCCAAACACCTTTCTTTCTCTTTCTCCATCATTAATCATGTTGCCCCCTTTGACTTGTCCCCTAGTTGGTGGAGAACTGTGTCTGCCTCCTGAGGAATCTCTCCTATCAGGTTCACCGTGAAGTCCCCGGCAGTGAACGCTACATAGAGACCGTACCCCTCAACCAGGGGCTGGCACCCGCTAACAAAGGCGGCTGCTTTGGTTCTCGAAAGGGCAAAGGTCAGTGTCATACAGCTGTCACAGCTTTAAGTTGCACTGTGTCTACGAGATTTGCTGTTGAGCGATGGTTAGCGGCTGGTGGGTTTGAGCTTGTTGGTGGTGGAAGCACCTGTCGCTGTTTTTCACACTCTACCACTGTTTTCCCTCCTCTGTCTCTCCTCCCTCCTTCCTCTGATCTTTCTCCCATCTTTCGTCCCACCCTACTCCACGTCCTCCCTTCTCTCTGCTGTGTTTAGATGAGTGGTTTTCCAAAGGTAAGGTTCTCCTCTTGGTGTCCTTGTGAACTCTCTCATCGTATAGTTTACTAACGCAGAGTAACACCTCACTCAAGAAATAGGAATGTTGAACTCCCATTCACTTCATGAGCATGATCAGCTGATGTCACGGCAAAGACCGCATCTTCACAGTGCTTGTTCCACTTGTTGCATGGTTTCATTTCACATGACAACATATGAGAGTAGAGACTGGCACGTGTCTCAACCAACTGAAATCTATTGTTTCTTCAGCTCAGTTTTTTATGTTCTGTTTTTGTTTATTTGATTTTTGCATTGCAGGAAAGAAGGATGGAGATGATGGAAGTGCAGACCAGGTTGACATTCCAAAGAGGACAACACCCGCCAAAGGTACGCATCTCGCTTTCCCTTTAAATCATTTATAATTGATTAGTAGCCGACATATTTGTCCCCTTTGGGACTTTCTGTGCAGCTTGATTTGCTACTACTTAAACGAAGCATCAGATACAGTCATGGACTGCTAATCGTTTCCTCTGGATATCTGTTTAGTTTTATGTAAGTCTAGAAATGAGTTCTTTTAAGGAAACACAGTACTTTATTCAAAAACTGTAATATTTTCTCTGTATCTCACATTCAAAATATTAGATTTTTAACTGGTGCACATATTGTAATTAGTAGATTTTTAATATCTTTTATGTTTAAAACCTGCCTCAAAATGAAACTATGATGTGTACTAACAGACAAGTGCTTCCAAGAGTGACAAGAAATTAGTTTAGTTTACTTAGTAGAAGCAGTTTTTGGTATAAGCTTCATCTTTGTCCAGCAGAAAAACGTTAAGACTGTCTAAGTAAGTCTCCTCTTTTTGTGTCGACTTCAGGTTACGAGCTTTTGTTCCAACCAGAAGTTGTTCGTGTTTACACATCACTGCTCAGAGAGAGCAAGAACCCGTCTGTGCTGGAAGCTGCTGCTGGGGCCATTCAGAACCTTTGTGCCGGCCGATGGACTGTTAGTACCATTTTTTAACAAACTGCATCTCTGTAAAAAGTTAACCTCTGTTGTACTGAAATGAAACTGCTGTCAATGTAATTCACTACTTCCTTCTGCTTGATCTCCAGTATGGTCGGTATATCCGGGCAACCGTACGTTTAGAGAAGGGTCTTCCCATGATTGCAGAGCTGCTCGCTCATGGCAACGACCGCGTGGTTCGGGCAATGTCCGGAGCCTTGAGGAACCTCGCCATCGACAACCGAAACTGCGAACTTCTGGGTAAGATGTTGGACTGTGACTATTTTTAATGTTTTTTCATTTTATTACCGTGGATAGATTTTCTGATCTCACTGTTTCTGCTGCAGGTTTACATGCGGTGCCCCCCCTGGTGGCCAACCTGCCTGGAGGCCAGAGTCAGTCTGGGCGCACTCTGTCAGAGGAGACAGTGGTGTCTGTACTGAGCACGCTCGCTGAAGTGCTCGGCAACAGTCTGGAGGCAGCAAAGACCCTCCGAGCATCACAGGGCATTGAGAGGCTGGTGCTTATCAACAAGGACGGGTGAGTGTGTTCTGTAGAGTGCGTTAAGATCATGTATGAAAAGGTTGTGCATTTAGTTTCTAGCTGTAAAGATGGTTAAAACAGATACTTTTGCATTTTATAATAAGACATTCCTCTTACTGTGATGGAGCCACCCTTACAAACAAACGCATGAAGAACCCTCAAGGTAATTTTAATACAGTAAATATGTAAACATTTGTGTAAACTACAGCAAGCGCTCAGATCGTGAGGTTCGAGGGGCCGGCCAGGTGCTGCAGCTCGTCTGGGCCCACAAGGAGCTGCGTCGGCCTCTTGAGAAAGATGGCTGGAAGAAGACGGACTTCATGGTCAACCTGAACCCCAACACCAGCACCACGAATGGGCCGAGCACGCGAGCCAACGGCACCTATGAAGACAGCACCACACCACTGCTAGACAGAGGTCAGTGTGTAGAAAATAACTTATGGTTAGAAATATTGTAACTGTTTAAACTCCACGTTTAGAAAAAAAATATTAAAATTTAGTTTAGGAAGAGTACTCAAAGGTGATACAGGCAACACTGGTTTAAGTACATAATAAAGCTGCAGTTGGTAGCAATTGCAAATCAAGCTAGCTGTAGCTTGAGAGTCCTTGAGAAGTAACCCCGCTGCACCCTCCCCTCCATGTTTTTGCTCCGGCTCGTGTTTTATTTTGTTTGTTGTTGCTCTCTCTTTGAAGTCCACTGTGCACTAAAGATTCATGACAGGACAAAATGGTAGCAGGGAGAGTTGCAGCAGAGCAAACTGATCTGTCTCAGCTCAAGCTTGAGCCGACTGACAGTGTCACTTGCAGAGGTGAGCCAGAGCGCAAGGCACGTCAGTTGTTTCATCAGCTAATCAGCTCATACCAATGTCATCTGTTGCTTAGATGTGCAGTGTAGCGCACAAATCAGGACAGAGAGGTCAGAGAGCGGCACTGACTGGGCAAATCAAATGGGAGCATTAGAATTTTAACACTCCTGAATACAGAGGCATGAGAAAAACACAGATCTCGAGAAACTCTCAGACCACGTCGTTACTTCAAGCTGTCTATGGGTATAATGACATTTTTCCAAATAGAAAACGAAAAGTGTTATTGATGTTTACCCAAAAGTTACCAACCGCAGCTTTAAGATACTTCATGAAGCTTTGCCTGGCAGTGAGCTTTACATTTAGGCATGTGTGTGTGAAGCTGATGTTTATTTTAACTTGTGACTCTTTTTGTTCATCTTAGGAGAAAAGAGGGACATGATTCCACTAAATGACCTTGGCCCTGGTTAGTACAGCTATAATCACAGTTTTTTATCAAGAGAAAAATAAAGAAAAAATGTGTTTTGTTTTGTTTTGTTTTTTCCTTTTTTTGAGAAGTAATATGATTTATTTCTTGTTTTCTCAGAGGCCTACTCTACACTGGACCAGAGGGAGAGGAGGCACACTCTGGATGAAACCACAGACACTTTACCGGTACTTAAATCATTCTCTCGTATTCTCCCACTTGGGTTGCCCAAACTAACCACACTAACCATTAATCTCCTGCACCACTATGAATATTTCCTGACTATAACCTGTTTTCCTTTGACAGCCTTAAAAAACTTCACTATTACTTACATTCTTCTTTTCTCACACTCACTTCCTCCTCTCTCTCTTTTTCTCTGGTTGTCTCTCAGCGAGGGGTGTACGGGGGCCGAAAGGGCTCCTTGCCCCTGTTGGACTCCTATGATGGTTAGCCCCCCTCCCCTCTACCCTCCCTCTGCATGTAACAGCATGGTATGTCCAACTGACCTCTCGTCCTGCATGGACTCTACGAGCTCCTTTGTCTCTAATAACTTCACACCCTCAGTAAAATGTGGTCTCTGTCTCTGATGGTGAACTTTAACACTGGTTGAGATCTACTGTCCTGATATTTAGCTATATGATACCCTGATGTGGTGTGTACATGCTGGTATAGTATGCTGCAAGATGCTCCTCATGCGCTGTGGTCCATGCAGTGTGTCAGTGTAGAGATAAACCCAAGGCTGAAACTTAAGATTCCTCAGAATAAAAACTGTTGTTCACACAGTAGTTTTGTCACAATACCAGTATATACCAATACAAAATGGTCTAACTACAACAGGGTTGAAGAATAAAAGAAATGCAGTGTCACAGAAAAACATTTTCACAGTAGATAATGCTCCCATGAACATTAATGACCTCCACTGTGACGTTTCGGGCCCAAGCTCTTCTTCAGACATGACAAAACTCCACTTTTTGTTTTGTCGAGAGAAGGGCTCGGGCCCAAAACGTCACAGTGGAGGTAATAAATGTTCATGGGAGCATTATCTAGTGTGCAGACTCTTATTCTGTATTTTTGTATTCACTGTGATTCTGTCCAGCGCCTAGTTTATAACTACTTTTGGATGTACTTGTTGCTAGACTTTTTCTGCAGATGTTACGAAACTTTCCATGAACAGCTTTCCCACTTTTGCAAACAGGGTTTTGACGTGACCTTCGATGTGTCAGTTCCATTTAATCTGCAGCTCTTATCCTTTGTTGCCTGTCACTTGTGGTGTAGGATTTGTGTTTGACTGCTCTCTAGTGGCTGTGCAGGGTTTTACAACAACACGTGTGCCTGAATAAAAAACAGATTTAATGCTTTGGATTGTTTTTGTTGTTGTTAAGAATTAGCAACTAATTGCCTTTAATTAAATATCTTTAATTGGTTTAAGAATTAAAAGTAAACAAGAAAAAAAACTTTAAAGAATGATTGATTTAGATTTTGGAAAAGCAATGAAGACAAGTACTTTTATTATAGGCATTGTTGAAGTTACTTTGAAATATAATAGTATTCTCCCTTATAGCTTTTCTCTCAAAGTGGTATGGCTTACTACTAAAGGGAGGAGAAAAAAACGAATGTGAATATTGTAACACATAAAACAGCTAGGATCGCATATTTATCATCTTTCTAAAGTATTTGTTTAAAGATTGCAATAAATTAAATTCCTCATTCAAACTACATTTAATTTTGTGTTGGTACAAAGTTGAACATCTGGTTATTGTGACAGCGCTACTGTGCCATGTGCCATACTTATACCACATTATGAATCCTTGTGTCGCCTCCTTGTTTATTGTGGAATTTACCTACATTTTTAGTTTTTGTGCTTCACTTCTGACTCCGTTTTTGATCTGCATGTTTTGCTCCGTTCCTGCAGAAAAACTGATAGTGTGCATCACCCAGACTGGGCCGTCCCTGCCCTACCACTGCTACTGAGGAGAGAAGATCCAGATGCACAGACTCTCTCCCTCTCGTGTGTCCCCCCCTCCACCCCTTCTCCCTTCCTCTCCTCTCTCTCTCTCTATCATCACACAGATGGGATCAGAAGATGAGGGTTGGCATCCAAAGAAAGTGGCTGTGTTGCAGGCAAAACACTTTCGTGCTACACACACGTACAGAAACATACACACATTTTTTACGGAATCATTCAATTGTAGCAACATAAATATATATTCCGTTTTTTAAATTATAATTCTTCTGTAAAGGCAATCACCTTCGTCGACAATCATTTATTCTGGTGTTGTCATACTGCTTCTTTTTGTTTGTTTTTCTTGCTATTGTCAACATTTTGGTAAACTTTGTCATGGTCGACTTCTTGCTGCCAACACTTGCATCCTATTGATGAATTTGTACGTAGACTTCTATGTAGCGTATATACTGTATATATAAAGAAAAATGGGATGACTGCATTAGTTTTGGCTCATTAATTTAAATGGTCCCTTTGCTGGGATCGTTGGGAGCTTTGGACGAGCCGACGGCCGGTCTGTAGATTGAGAATGTTGTTTATATAGGAGTTATTTTCCTGTCTAGAGTTATTTTCTCTCGGTTGGGATGAGCACAAGTGGAGACAAGAAGGGGCAGGTGTGTGTATATTTGACATACAGTAAACCTGTGGCTGTGTGTTTGTGGGGGGATGAATATGGACCTTGGAGTGTGTGTGTTTGTGTGTGTGTATGGACCAGACTCAAACGACCACATTTTAATTATATCATCTGTTCATGTTGTCTTTTTATTCTGTTCCCCTCCTCCCGTAGCTAAGCATTGTTTTTGTTTGTTTTTTTTTAGTTTTTATGTACTGACTGCCTCTTTTTGTTTTTGATACCTTAATTTCCATCCTGTATTTTTTCCCCTCGTTAAAAAAAATGACACTTTGAGCTGCTGCATTTGGACTTTTTAGTTTGGATTTAGCCGACCAGACCAGCATTACACGTCAAACTTTGCACTCGTGAAGCTGGAAACACACACTACGAAACCACATAAACACATCTTGCTTCAGGAATCATTCCTTTGACAAATGTTCTCTTCGGCTTACTTTGAATTCATAATGCAACTAACACTTCAGGAGGACCTTTGGAGTAATTGTCTCTACTTTATGTTTGTATTAAAAAAAAAAATCACTACTTGCTGTTTTATGCTCATGTTGACATTCGTGTCGTGCTGTCTAAGAAAAAAAAAACACTCAAGAATGGGAGGCTTTTTCACTCAGAGGAGGCTCGAGTTTTAACAGACAGATCGAGGAGAGAAACTGATATTTAATTTAATTTGGGAGGTGGACACAAAGCACATTTTGGTATGATCCATTTGTTTTTAACCTTTTTTTGCTGCATTTTTTTCTCTGTCTGGTTTGTTTGTATTTTATTTCGGGGTTTGTACGTGTGGGAGTGGTGGGTGAACTCATTATGCAATTTGTTCCACTTTTATGTCCCAGTTTTACCACCGAGTCATTTCTAAGGCAAAAAAGACCAATCATCTTTTTGTTTTTTTTTTACTCCACACACAGTATATTTGTAATGTTGCCTATCCATGTAAAATCACGATGTACCATTCATACCTGCCTTGGCTCTGAGAAGTTGCTTTTTTCAGTAAAGTATGTATCTGGTAATACTGTTGTTTTTATAAATAAAGATCTTTTCTTAGACAAGATTTGGCAACGTGTGATTGATGTGGCTGTGTGGCGAGGTGAGGAAGGACTGCTGTATCATGTAGATAAACACATCTAATTAAAGAGAGGCCGTCTGTCTGCATGGGTAATTTCATCCCCTCTCTCTTGTTCGGGCAAATGGCAACTGCATAAACTTGACACTATGTCAGACACTTCACATTCAACATCCGTGTGCTCAATTTGACTTGGGGTTCTTTTTTGAATGTGCTAATTATTAAAGCCTGTTACCCGTGAAATCATTGGTGTCACTGGACCACATTGATGTCCCAACTCAATGCATCCAATTGTGCTCAGGCATTGTTTCCACGCCTGCAAGAAGCCAATTAACCTTCAAACACGACACGCACTGCAACACAGTTAAACAGACTTTAACGTGTCAACATTAGCAGCTTTGCTGGCGTCTCTGGTTACACATGCTGACAGGGGATAACTGTCGCATGCGTTTGTGTGTATGTTTGTCAGCCTCCAGATATGTCCAAGAAACACATGAGGGTTGTACAAGGACATGAAAGTGTCCCTGCGTTTCTAGTATGTGGCACATCTGAAATGCATCCCTCACAGATTGACAAGCAGCTGCTGGATCACGAGGGCTTTCAGTGCGGGCAGTGTGTGAAGATTTGATATTAGTCAGGTTATGGTGTGTATGTGCCAGCGTGTGACAAGGTAGGCCACCTTTAAAATGTAGCAGAATATGAATGTATATGTTGATAAAGATAATTTTGACACTCACCAAACCCCTTAAATGAGTGCGAAAGATGCGGGGTTGTTGCCATGTGTTTGTCCTGAAAGGTTCAGCAACATTCCCCTCTGAGTTTATATCCTAAAGTTAAAAACTTTTAAATGGACAAGACAGACTTACATTTTTGTAAGCCTGCAGCTAAATACTATCAATGTTATTATGCTAATTATTATCTTGATTAGTTAATGCTTTGTTAAGATATTAAATGACAAAATGTCCAAAAAAAAGTGGATTTTGTCCAACAAAGAGGTTAAGAGGTTTTACAGCTATATATACATTTTTTTCCACTATTATTCTTTCTTTCTCTGTGTAATTCTTCCTTTCATTTTCTCTAAAGATTTTACTGTCATTGTGACAAACAATTGAAGCCTTTTTTTCAAGAAATTTTACTAGTTATTCACAAGAATAAATTAAGATTAAAAAAACAAAGCAAAGACCTTTAATCATGGGTATTAATATTGTTGCTGCTGAAATACTTTGATAACTATACAGTAAACATGGTTTGACCCTCTTTCATTTTTAGAAAAGTTAACAAGTCTTCCAATTTAAATCATGAATTATCTAATCCAAGAATCGGGTAAACGAGCAAATGTCTGGCCTGACATTTAAAACAGTCAACTTACTCAACACCATGTAATCCTTAATACAATTAGTATGTTTTAGTTCATGCTCAGAATGTACAAAAGCATAGTTGCAGTCTTTTTAGTACTAAATTTATGCAATTTTTTGTAGATGAGCTGCCGTACAGCGATCATAAAACAAAGAGGGAATTTCATACTGAACAGACTGAAAATTTGTGTGGACGGTGGATTTTGTCTCCAAAAATGTCTGAACTTATACTGGAATAACATTGGGAAGGAATGTTCTCATGGCTTGTTTGGAGGAGATGAACATATACAGCAGCAAGTGGCAAGTGGCTAAAAAAATGTAAATCTAATGTTGAAACAATAGAGAGGAGGGGGGTTACACTTGGGGGTCTCGTCCTCAGTTAATCAAAAACTTTTGCTACAGCCCTGGAAACAAATGTAAAGTTTATGTAGGCTAATAAAACTCTTGTAAACTGTTAACTGCAGTGAAACATATTTGCCAAACATATTTTGTCATCCAGCTGCTCCAAACATATATCTGAGTGACAGGTGTGAGTGTGTGTGTGCATGTTTGTGTTAGTCACTGCGTATCTGTGATGTTTGTAACCTGCGCAGCTGATACACTCACACCCTTCCTGAACTTGAGATCATCAAACGCAGCAGATTCTCCCTCCCTCTCTGCGTCCTGTCATTGGGTGTCATATCTATTTATGGCTCCCCCCACTGCTCTTCATTTCCTCTCGAGCTCAAATAGAAGCAGCAACATTTATCTCCAGCACACGAGATCTGCGGGAAAAGAAGACCAAAGGAATATAACATATGTTCAGAGAAGGAATGGCTGTTGTGAGGAATCAGGCACCGGATTTATCACAGTGAGACCACATTAGGGACACCACAGGGTGTGTTGCCGTGCATGATAAAACGGGGAGACCACACCACTGAGAGATTATGTGCGCTCATCTGTGGAGGAAAGTGAGTACAAACAGCTGAGGTGTAAAGGAACTGCTCAGTCTTGACTTGTAATTCATGGGTTCACTCAGTGTCCCTAGTCCGTCCTCTTCAAACTCAGATGATGAGTCCCCCGGTCGCACTCCACTTCCAGACTCTTCTCGCCACACCTCCCACACCGGGAAACAGAGCGGACTCGGCGGCCTGGGCTATGGGTTCTGGGTGGCCTGGCACCACCTTCGGCCCTTCATCCCCTTCTTCCTCATCAGCTTCATGGTCGTGGCCCTTGTCTACCTAATGCAAGCCATCATCTACGGGGGGCCCTTTAAAGACCCTCTCTTCTTTGTCAAGTTCAACGAACGCTGGCCCAAGCCCGCTCCAATCCAGCAGGACTATCCAACGCCTACCAAGTTTTTCAGTCCAGTCCCATCCACGTCCATTGAGCAACTCCTCACTGAACTGCACAGAGACAACGAGACAACGTGAACTGTTTGATAACAAAAAGTGAAGGAACTTTCTCTGGGGATAAGAGCAAAATGGACTTTCCGGGAATATACCAGGTCACAATAAAAGGACAAAGACTGATACTTTCATTATTCATATGAGTATGTAATACGGGTTGTTGAATATGTTTCCTGCCCATCCTTCTTACTTAACCCAGGACTACTTGTTCCATGCTCATATCCAGGATGACAAACTTTAATCAATCAGTGCTCCAGTCTTATGAAACATGTAAGACTGTGCAATGATGATATAACAACCTTTTCAGTTTTAGAGTGCTGCAATTTTTTGTGAAGTTTATCTCTGTAGTTCCTTTTTGGACAGAGATTTTGTGTATCCTTTAGTACAAAGAGGGAACCTGAATGGTCCTTTGTAAAGAAGTGGAAAAATGTTTAAATTGGTGTTTTATGAAAAATGTTTTGATACAAATGTGTCTGCATGATGTAGACAGTAAATCACCAATTATATTATACAGTATGGCCTGTGATGTAGTTCTGTCTGACAGAGGATATTCATGCTTGAGCAAACATTCGCCTGGCTGAAGCTAATTTGAGGTCTCAGTTGTCAGAAACGGATAAATGAAGTGTAAATCTTCCACAGTAACTGAAATATGTATACTTTGTGTCAGGCCTACTGTCTGTTCTCCATGGAGCAGCAAGCAAACTCCATCCAGGTAGGATTTATTGCTGGGCTTTGTACTGACCAAACTGCTACTAAACTTTAACTACATGCTCCAACATCGACTGGCAGTGGTGAAAGAAGTTCTTTCAAATCAAACGCAATAAAAACACTTATGAGTTAATGTCCTCCTTCAAAGGTTCACTTCCAAAAAAGTATTACCAGCAAAATACATTCACAGCATCAAATCATTACATTACTGAAACAGTATTATTGATGCACAATGTGTTATGGGTGGTTGAAGTGCAGCTGACTTTAAATATTGAAGCAGCATCCTATTATAAACTAATCACATTTTTTTAAATAAAATATTGATCCAAAAAACTAGCATGGAACAATATATCTGTCAAGTAAATACAAAGATATCACACTATTTGCCTGTGAAATGGACTAACTGAGTAAAAGTAGGCCCATAAAGCTGCGTGAAGTACTTCAAAACAATGGTTCACGTATTTAGTATTTATCAGTTCTGCTCTCTAACTCCCTTGTATAGGTCCACTAGCTAAAACATTATGTAAATACAGTCACAGACAAGCAAGAGGACACATCTCTACCTCCTAAAGCGAAAACGGAAGTAGTTCCGGCCAACTATCTCGTGATTTATGCTCTCTCTGGCATCTTTGATTGTCCGCCGCTGCGTGGTGCCTCTCTCGCCCCCTGGTGGCGATGCACCGCACTACAGCTTGCCGTTTTCGCCGCTGGCCACATTGACCCATGGATGTCCTCACCAAAACGGACAGAAAAACAACTGAAAAACAAAGCAAAACGATAAACATTCTGTAAACCATACTTAATTTTTTTTAATTGAGTCGATGTATCTATTTTTTATGCGGGGACCGATTTAAGGTTATAGCTTCCAGACGGGCAAACGGCGAGTGTCACCTGCCCGCCTTAACAAGGTAACGTTAACTTTCATGTGTAAGGCCGGATTTAAATAGTTCAAACGGCTATTGTTGTACTAAGAAGTGTTGGTAACGACATTGTAACGTTAATGCGCATGACATGTTAGCTAATTAGTCCATAACTACTTCATAGCTACTTCCTCTGAGCGGTCTGGTTGTCTGGTGCACAGCTAGCTGGATGCTAGCTGTGAGCAGTGATGCTAATGTGAAGGTGCACTTTGATCACCGCGGGAGGCGCGACTTTAAACATGGAGCCCAAGTCAAAGAAGTCTTGTTCCTGCTGCTGTGAAAGTGTCTCATTGCTGATTTTATTCAGTTGAAACTTGTAACGTTAAGCAAAGGGATGTAAAATCCAACTTTAATGTTGATTACAGTTATTAAAGACTTTTTTGACATAGGACCAGTTAACATTCAGTGATGAATACATGTAACGTTACCTCATGGAAGACAGTTTTAATTTAATTTGGAGTCAGATTTAGACTCTGAACGGTGGGATTTAGAAGGAAAGTGATATTTATGGCTGCTGGTGCCTGTGTTAATAAGTACTCAACTTCAAAATAATGTAATCCATATAATTTCAATATATATAATATTTAAACAAATACATGTAATACATGTAAATTATAAATTTAATACATGGCCTCCTCTGTTCTTCCTCTGTAGTGGATGGGGAGATGTGGTGCTACCAGAAACCGGGGTTTGAGGCCCTCCTCCTCACTGAGCTGCAGAGACAGCAGCAGTGCAGCCAGTTCTGCGACACTCTGCTCAAGACAGAAGGTAGAAATACACTCACAAAATCAGCTGAATTAATTCCAGTAAGACCAGAATCCATCCTTCTATGATCTACAAACAAACCTGCAAGTACAACCAGTGGTGTAGTGGTGCCTGGAGAAGTGGGTATACTCTTCATTCATGCCGCCAATCATTTTTTTTTAAAGTGGCAACAGTGACATGTCATAAACAGTGGCATGTAAGACTGCTCTTGCATATTTAGTTCATCCAAAAATGGGACACTTGTAGGTCTAATTGCACACTGACACTCAGCTCCTGCTACTTGACTTCAGGGAGGAAGGAGGATCATTATAGATTAACATTAGCCACAACAGAGGTGCAGATAACACAATCAATACTGACTATATGTGAGACAACTACATAGTAAGGCATTTTGAGTGAACTATTCCTTCTTCCTCAGTCTGTTAACACATTTAAAAAAACAAACAAAAAAAAAAACAACAACTTTCGAGTAGTCTATGAGACAGTAGTTTCTTTTGGAATAGCTGATTTGCAACAGACAGGATCAGAGGGGATTTAGAAGTGAGTATACTCTGTATACCTGCGTATATCCTGCACTACACCACTGAGCACAGCTATTGTACATGACTGGTTATATTGCCAAAAAACTACAACAACAAAAAAAACATATGACTATGTCAATAAATAGTTGTTCCTAGCTGAAGCATCCTCATTTCAGGTGTGCATTTGTCGTGTACTTATAAATTATTGCTTATTTTTGTTAAATGTGAAGTTCATCAGCGGAGTTCAATTTGTAAAGAGCATTTTTCTTGTATGTCTCTGGGGATGTTTACTGTAGACAGTTCATCTGGAAGGTGATTAAGAGTATTATTAGTTGCATGTGTGTGTTTATGTTTCCCAGACCTCCTTAGGGTTTATTCTCATCTGCTGTAGTTGTGAAAGCTATCATCACCATTCTTACTGAGGAATTTCTTTTTTCAGGTGTATCAGTGCCAGCACACAGTTGTGTCCTCTCAGCCCTCAGCCCACACATCTCCTCCGCTCTGTCCTCCATGCTGCCGCCCCCTGTGGGGCAGAGCCGCCTCTTGGAGTTTCGGGCCCTTGGCGCCTGCACCCTGCTCCACATGGTCAGGCTGCTGTACTCTGGAGAGATGACAGGGGAGGGGGAGGAGGAAAAGCAACAGGCTATTTCTGCTGCAGCCAAGCTGGGCATCCATGGGCTGGTGGAGGTCAAAAGACGAAACCATGACAGCGGACGTGAGGAAGGAGAAAGGCAGCGTGCAGAGGCAGGAGTGCAGACAGAGCCACTGATGCTTGAGGAGAATGAGGGGAGAAGGGGCAGATGGAGGAGAGAAGTGAGGGATGGGAGGACCCTTCTGTGGAGAGAGACACTTTCAGAGGGTGAGAAAGACACATGGACTCAGACAGAGGAGCTGCAGGCAAATACAGCTCCTCCCTCTCACCCAGCAGCGTCCTATGAGACAATAGATATGACTGCTTTCCAGAATTTAGGACAGACAGAGCCCCAACTTCTTCCCCCTCAAATTCCCTACGTCCCTATATCCCTCGTCTACCCGCTGGATGAAAACCAAACACACCAGCCTTCCTCTGCCTCTGTTCACTCAATCCAAGAATCCCCAGCATCTGGAAACACATCTATTCCTGTTGTGATCTCGCCGTACACCCCTGCTCCCCCATCGCTCCATTCTTTTTCTAGCCAAGCGACCCTGTGTGCTTCTGACCCTCCAAGCTGGTGGCCTGGCCCTCCTGGAGTGGCCCAAGATGTCGTAGCAGCTGAAGAGTTGGAGCACGAGAGGTTCGAGCAGTTCGAAGGCAACATCCCAGGATACATCAACTACTTCCTGAACCCAGACAAGGCGGAGCGCTCCCGCAGGGGGCGGGCCCAGAGGAGGCAGGGAGCTAGGGGGGGAGGCACCAGGAGAGCTGGAACCGGTCAGACAAGAGCCAGGGGACCTCAAGCAAGAACGGGAGGGAGAAGGAGAGGAGGGTTAACGCAGACTGTGGATGTGCAGGAGGTGGGAGTGAGCAAACTGCAGAAGTTGTTCCTGCAGAGGTGGGGCATGAGGGTGCCCAGGACGGGTCAGGGTGGAGGAGCTGCAGGCAGGAAGCTTTGTCTGAAAACCAGAGAGCTTCTGAAGTCAGCCAAGAGCTCTCAGAGGAGAAGAGGGCGTGGGAAAAAGTGGGAGTTCAGCCCGAGTAGAGACATGCTGCCACACAGTGAGGGAGGAGCAGGTCACACACAGCTCGGACGGAGGAATGCAACACAGAAGTTTAACCAGGTGAGAGTGCTCACATTATGTTGTCCTATTGAAAATTTAGTTATGATTTGGTCTATAAAAGCAAGAAATTGTGAAGTAAGACAGTTTGACAGTGATGATTTCATAAAGCTGAACCTGACGTGTTCATATGTTTTGTATAGTTTGACCAACAGTCCAGCCACAGTCCTACCATCCTGTATTTGATTGTAATTCATACACTTTTCTTCGGTTACAGGATGATTCAGGTATTGGCAGGGCTCAGAGAGCAAAGGCTAAACCAACAACATCACTGTCTTTTCCTTCCCCTCCCATCCGAGTGTACAAGGCTCCTTCTGTCCCTGCTTCTAGCCCCCGTCCGTCCCCTCCACCTCATGAGGAACATCCAGAAAATTTCGATCGTCTGCTCGAGGAAGTGATGATGGGCCTCGACATCTTGCCAAACCACAGCAACGGTGCTTTACAGTCTCATCCTCCTCTTCGAGCCAGTAGCAGCGGTGATGCTCACGCCCCCTTTGGCCAAACATTGGCCCAAAACAAACAACAAGGCCGTAGCCATGGCCTCCTCGAGGCCGGTACGGGATTCTGTGGATCCACACATGTTGTTGCTGTAGCAAGAGGCCCTGGTAGTTCCAGCTCTGCAAACAGTGGGGAGCCTGTTCTGCAACAGCAGGGAGATGGAGAGCTGAATGACATGCTGGAGCACTTCCTGTGGTCCTTTGAGCAGCATGTTGACGGTTGCACTGCCAGGGAAGAAGAAATGATAGGTTGTCGGAGCTGCACAGAGGCTCCAGATAGAAGGCCACAAACAACAGAGCAGCAGAGAACCGATAAAGCTGAAACACCTGTGAGACACTCAAAGCCACAAAAGACTCCCTCCAAACATGCTGCAGGAACACTCAGCAAAGACAGAGCACCTGCCAGACGGAAAAGGAGAACAAAATATCAATATCTGTTCTCACTGGAGAAAAAGAGGGTCAAGGTGAGGAAGCCAGCATCATCGAGTGATGCGAAGACCAAAATCATTCAGGATGAACGAGACAGGCAGCTAAAGCTGATACCAGTGGTGAAGCTGGAGAGGAGTGTCCCGCTGCCCGTCAGTGTTAGACTGCAGAGACACGATTGTCAAACTCTGGGAGTCAAGGTGACAAACATTTCTCTCTCCTCTGTGCTAATGCCTGTGATAATGTCTGCTGTCACCTTCAGTCAAGTCTGATAACTGTTGTTAAAAGCTGGGGTAGGCAGTTTATCTTTAATGTCATTGCTCAAAAAAGTCGTAATAACCTTTCAGCATGTTGTAATTCAGGTGGTCTTAAGGAACACTAGACTTCTGCACCTCTCGTGGGCTCTGTATTCAGACCGGGACGGGACTTTTGGCCGATCGCTGTAATTTCAGAGAGCACGTGTTCCTATTCGCTGCTTTACACTGCACTTCTTAGCTACAGGTGACATCACTAAGAGCTCATTGGCTGTTGAGACAAGTGACGTGCCATACATTCTTAAACTGGCCTCTGGCAGCAATATTGACTGCAGGCGACAACGTCAGCCGGCTTGAATTGAGCTGAGATGGAGCATTTTACTGCGCTGCAACTTTGCCGCAACTGTTTCATCTCGTCATGAATCTTTGGTGCTAACTGGACTTAAAAGAGAGGGCAACAACAAACAAGTTTCATGCTACAGCCAGCTTGATTTATAGGCTTTGCCTACCCAGCTTTAATATGAGGATGAAAAAGTCTCATTTGTTCTCTCTGTACATTTATACTTTTCAGCGTCCAGTGAAAACTACACACCAAAAACAGACCAGTTTGTCCTCAGGGAAATGCCCACCTGACAGCGTGTCTCACAAGAATCAACCAGCATCGAGGAGCATGAAGATGTACCCAATTAGGAGCAGGCTACGGGCAGCACATCTGGTGACCATTGCTTTTTTTGTTTGTTACCTTTTTTTTTACAAGGCTCAAGACCAACAGGCAAATGCATCTTTCAGACATCTGTTCTTTAAAGGCATCATATCCTTGCAGAGATGCAGTCATGTTTGTAAAGTCTTAAGCTTGTTTTTACAATCAGTGTCTTTCCATCTGTTTCTTTCTCATAACTTTGCTTCTTTTTACAGGACAGCGTGCTCATTCTTGAGCAGCCTCCTCAACACAAACGTGGCCGAGGAAGGCCCCCCAAAAATAGACAACTTCTTGGTTTACGGAATCGTGAGAGTTCAACACCAGCAGTTCAGCCGCAGCCTGTGGAGCGCTGCACCACAGAGGAAGAGCGAAAGACAAATCAAGAAAGACATGAAGAAGAACTTTGTGTCCCGCTCCAGGAAGAGACAGAGGGACGTGCAAACAGGGGGAAGAGGAGAGGAGCAGAGTCTGAGGAGGAGACAAGTGATGATGCCAATGTGGCCAAAAAGGTTTGCTTTGAGAAAATGCGACAGCCGACCTCTGACACGTTCACACCGGGCTCTGAATCTGCAAACGCGGGACCAGCAGTCATAGAGACAGAGGACATAATCGACGTGGAGACTGTTTCGCTGACCAGTGTTGGAGATTGTTCACAAAGAGAGGAAAAACCAGCACTGAGTGAAGTCAGCATAGGCCAAACTGAGGAAAGTGATGAAGAGGTGGAGAGCAGCAGTGATGAGATAATCGATGTGGATGGAGATGAAGATGACTGCCAAGCAGAGGTAGAAAAAGGCGGCTGTCAGAGCCGAGCAGCACCAACTCTGCCGCATTTTGTTGAGTTGAACCTTCCTATTTCACCTCCTTCACTTTCAGATGTCAGTCTGAGGTCAACGCAAGGCTGTGAGGAGGATAACGACGAGGATATCGATGTTATTGGATGTTCCGGTCCCGCCCCTGATCCAGTGAGCATCAGCTGGACAGAGTCTTCAGAGGAGGACAAAGAGGAAAGAGACAAGGATGTGGAGATAGTTGTAAAAACAACAGACTATGCCTCATCAGAGGCACTTTTGATGTGGTGAGTGAAGGTGAACTTGTTAACAGAAAATTTCAGACTAAGGTGCTTTTACATTAGCATCTGCCTTGTCCAGTGCCAAAGATAGAGTTGTCATTTTCTTATCTACTCGTCTTCAGTTCGTGGTGTTTGGTTTAATTCCCCGAAAAGACTTGTTCATGTTTCATCGCGGTTTTCTGTTTGCAACACGCTGACAATCACATGAGGGATTTTGTTTTCCTATCACGACAGTGTTTAGGAAAAGACAAGCGGTGAGCAACATGTTAGTATTTGTTTAGATGTAAAACAGACAAGAAAAGGCGTGCATCATCATGCAGAAGGACACCTGAATGTCAGGACTGTGTGGTTTCTGTGCAGCAACTCAGTTAAAGTAACAAATGTCAAACTGTCAAAGGGGCCCAAGAAACGGGACTTGACACAAAAATTCTGACTGCTAAGTTCAGTAATTAGAAATTTTTACGCAGCTATATTCAGTTAAATTTGTTTTAACTGTCAAATGTTAAAAAAAAGCCTAAACAGACTGTTCAGAAAGATGGCAAAAATAATCAGGTTTCTATGCTGTCAAATGAATCAAGAGTGTTTTATTAGTTTTAATGTGACTATCACTGTTTTAGTTGTAAATATAATTGTACTGTTAGCCTCTGTTCTGTGGTTGTAAACGTTCCAGGAAAACTCTTGTCTTCCTCGTTTTACTGTAAACATATGTTTCATAATGTTCCTCGAGGCACTTTTGAGCCAAAGGCACTAATTTGTACAATAAAGTTTATCTTTGGTTTCTGTGTCCTGTCAGCTCTGTTCTGTGACTCAACATGCACAACACTGAGAATGAGGCTCACTGTCAGTGTGTAGATTTCATTTTAGACAAATACAGGACGATGAGAAGTATTAAATATGATTCAATCTCATAATATTGAAACTACACAGTTTTAGAAATCAAATACGCGTGGCTGTCTATCTGTAGTTGTATTTTTGAACTGGAACTGACTGGTGGTCGACCAGTTTGTCCGTTTCAGGGTCGACAGAATATTTCTGCTTGATGTATTGGACTTGTTTCTGTGACATTTGCAGCACATTTTTTTAAGCTGCATGTACATCTTTTTTATCAGAATCTACAATTTATGTTCTTAATTTTTTGGTTTGTGTGCATTTTCTCTTAATTGCGGTCAACTCTCAGCTGCATTACAAAAAATGTTTCTCCTGTTTCCTCCCATATCCTGTCCCGACCTTCCTACACAGTTCACTTAATTTACTACCTAAAATTAGTTTAGCAGGTTCACATTTAAAAACAAACGTTTATGTGTTAAAGGTTTTTAGTTTAACCCTTCAGAGAGATCAGCGGTCAGCTTGACTTCATGGCAGCTACAATTTTATCTAATAGTGACATGGTTTCATTATGGGATAAAGATTAAAACACCCAAAGAAGCTAATTAGGTTACTGCTGCTACGTTCTTTGAGTTTGAAAAGTGTCACTTGAAATCGAATTTAGATTAAAAAAACGCTTGCAGCAGTTTAAAAATTTCGATCTCCAAGCCAGTCAAAGCCACTGTTCTCTGGAAGCGAAAAACTATGAACTTAACAGGCACGTTTTATCATTTTATTCAAGTCAACATCAAACAACATCAGCTCACTCGCAGGCTGTAGTGAACTCACACTCAGACTTGTATAATGAAACTCAAATACATGAGGTGAAAATGAGTTTATTAGTCATCAACCTGTGGATCAACCTCCTATACACAACATCAAAACACATCTGAGCTGCACCACAGCGCAGTTTGCTGCACCCAAGGTGTGTGAGTGCACCTGCAGAGGTTTTCCCTGGTCAGTGGCAGCCATGTTGGAGTGTCATCTCCCCTTTGTTTGGCTCCTCGCTCAGCTCAGGTGAGAGTACAGCGCAGGTGTGTGCCTCTGTGTGTGTAGGGACCTCGTAAACCAAATAAAAAGACACTGTCAGTGTCACTTATGTCAGCGCGTATGTGTGTGTGGAGTGTGTGTTTCCCTGTGCTTTAACAGTGCGATATTGTCTCTTATCACACTCTGGCAGCGGCTGCGGATCAGTAGTGGTGTAGAGTTGGGGCGGCTGTTGCGGCTCAAGTCGAGAGGAAGGAAAGGATTGAAGAGAGAGAAAGAGAGGAGAGGATTGTGGGTAAAAGGGAGGGGGGTGATCTCAGTCTCAGCCTGCCCTCCTCTCAATGCTGGATACGCCTGATGGACTGGATCTGGGGGGTCTGACAGTGGGAGCCCCAGTTCCTCCAGTGCTGGTAGTCTCCGCTGTGTCTCTCACACTCCATGATGTACTGCTGGCCCCTGTAGCCAGGGTGCTGGTAGCACACGAAGCTGTGGGTGGACAGAGAAGACAGGGAGGGTTATTTTAGGAGCTGTATAAGCTGCTGTAACACAAGTTGCGGAAGGGGATTTAGTATATGCTTAGAGCTTTCAGCTGCTGTTTCTATTACATGTAATATATGACATCAAAGTGACTGTGATGATTTATTTGTCCAGTGTGCAGATCAAATATTTTGATGAAACAGAAGTTTGAGCTTGATAAGACCGTCTGAAGTCTAAACTGTCTGGAAAATGGAGGCGCACTTGCAGGCATGTCCTAATAAAATACATCTCATTGGTGCTGCTCACAGATTCAAGATAACTTACGCGCCGCACTGCACATGCATGGAGCCAACCTCAGGCATCATCCAGCCCATGGCCTGCAGAGAGGGATAGTCGTCACAGATCTCCACACTGCGGCCCATGAAGTTCTCCTTCTCAAAGATGACCATGCGACTGCTCTGGTGGGACTGTTAGAGAAAGAGAGAGAGAGAGAGAGAGAGAGATGGTTGGGATATTTGGATTTTTGCATTACTTGTTGATCGCCATGGATACTGGGTGACAGGATGTAACTCACGGCGCAGTAGATGGGGCGCAGAGACATGAGGCGCTCCACGTGGTAGGAGAGGGAGCCGCTGTAAGCATCCCAGTGGGGGTACTCTCCTCTCTCCAGGATGAACTGCTGGCCCTGGAAGTCGTGGTGCTCAAAACCCACCCAGCTGTTCAGAGGAAGAGAGAACTCTTAACTTCACTGCATGTCCGCCCAAAGGAGTGGGATCAGTTTGATCAAATCCTGACTATCTGAGCGTGGCTCTGTTTATTTCTCACTACACTGCTTCTCATTTATTTTCGTCTTCTTATTACCAGAGAAAAGTTTGAGACTTACGCTCCGCTCTCCACCCTGATGGAGCGGATGTTGTCCAGTCCGCACTCCTGAATGTTGCAGCACTCGGAGGTGAACTCCAGGCACTTGCCCTGGAAATGCTCCTGCTCGAACACAGTCACCTGGAGAGACGTATGGAGTTTAGCTGGCAGACAGGTTGCATACAGCATAGCTGTAAGGATAGCGATGCACACATCTAGATCAGATATCTAGTTTTGAATCAAATAATTCGTACACAAATAAATGTGTGTTTACCTTGAAGAAAGGAGCCACGCCCATTCCTGAGTTGACCAGCGGCTGCATCATTGGGGACCTTGTAGTTCTGTACATCTTTACTCCTGAGGGGGCAAATGAGGACAGAGGAAGAAGGTGAGGTAAAAGGTCAGACAGTATGGGGGAAACAATTTTCTTTAGCATCAGTGATTCAGTAATGTAATAATTAGACAATTTCACGTGGTTTTTTTTTTTAGTGTAAAACATGACTGTGTAATTTCCATGTACAGGAACACCACAGTTCCCCCTCCTGAATCATTTAATCTATACAGGTACAATTTATAACAAACTGACTGAAACATCTGGAGGAGGTCTGGCCAAAGACAGTTGATTTAGTTAAGAAGAGGTGAAATATGAAATACAGTTCTGATAACAAGTAGCATGTTGTACAGGTGTTTCAGAAGGTGCTTTTTGTGTGAAGCAGCTTGAGTTCACCTGTCTGTCTGACCCTGAGCTGTGTTGAGAGCAGAGATGCAGCCTTACCTAGTTTGGCACTTTATTAGCAGAGCTTTGGAGTGGTACGCGCCTACCGCCTGCCTCGCGTAGAGCTTTGGGAGAATCTGGCGCTTCAGTTTTATACCGATTGTCGGGGAGCGCGCCTTTCAGTGCGCGTTCACGTCTCTGACTCGAGCCATGCACGCCGTCCATTTGGTAGAGCGGCGGTACTGGAAGCAAGGCGCGCTCCGGGATTCACCGCGCGGCCGCTGGACGCTGTTGTCCCGCTGCAGCGGCCAGCTCAGCACATCTCATAGTGCTGCTGGTGCTCTGGAACAAAGGCCCTCGGGTATGTTCGCACCACGGTCAGCAGTCCAGCGCGTGCCCAGGCACAAAGGGCCGGGATCGGGTGTAGAATGTGGGGATTAAGGCCGGAGCAGAGAGGCACCGCGATGGGACACAGAGAGATAACTGGCTGGATCTGTGTGCATGTATAGAAACTTTAAATTTTCAATTTTGTTCTGCTCACACGATGCATGTCACTGGCACCAGACGCTCTTGCACGCGCACCTTGAAGGTTGCAGGTACACTTGTGTGCGCACAGATGTGTGATTTAGGAAAATCAATTAGGGATGCAACAAATGATTATTTTCATTATGGATTAATCTGCCGATTAATTGTTTACCATTAATCGATATATGGTTTATTCTATGAAATGTTAGAAAAGTGCTAAAAATGCTCATCCCATCTTCCCAGAGCCAAGTGACAGTCACAGTCACAGCCTTTTGTCCAAACAGCAGCCCAAAACACAAAGACTCCTCATTTACAATCACAAATGACACAGAAAAGCAGCAAATCCTCACTTTTGAAAGGCTAAACCAGCATTTTTTTTTCACCTTTTTAATTGAAAAATGACTGAAATGATTAATTGATTATCAAAATAGTCGATTAATTTTCTATTGACCAACTAATCGATTAATCGTTGCAGCTCTAATAGGGTTTAAACTTCTCTCACACCTTCGTATCGTTCTTTTTTAGTATCAGCAACTTGGTGAATCCTTCCTGCGATAGATCCAAAATCTTGCACTGCAACCCCTGTTGTAACAGTAAATCGTGTCTCACTCTTCTGTAGGACGGTAGACTTTAACTCAACCTTCACACCTGCTTTTTGAACCTTAACGTCCTTAGTCATATCAAAATGGATTACACTGGTCAGCCAGTTTACATTTTATGACCAAATCTCTGCACTTCAAAACTGAAGTTTTTATGTAAAATTCTCAGGTTTCTGAAGTAGAATCCAATACTCTGTTCAACATGGTCAGTTCAAAGGAATAACAAGTGTTCAGGCTTCAGTGGAGGAAAACTGCAGGAAAGGAAAGAGAACAACAAGTCAGTAATTATTGAATACTTTCTTTGAGCAAATGGCAATAAATAATTCTTTATTGTTTTCTTATGTGTTCTCAGATTGTTAGTGTTGCACATGTACAGATGCAAAAAGAATAAACAGGAAGAGAGAATGAAAGGTGCAGGTTGTTTTCTGATGAGTTATCTCAGTGCACATTTAAGCATCAAAGCATGGAAAAAGCATGAATGGATAAATGTGCATTCAGATGTTTAGATAAGGGAGGAAGCAGGCGATAAAAGAGGAGAGGAGTGGAGCTCTTAGTGCAGGTTTGACCTGCAAATTGAAAACTTACTGAACGTAAGGAACGTACACACGTAGAGATCACTTAACACATTTTGAGGAGGAAAGTGATTTCATTCAAAGTTTTGCGGAAAGTTTATTATAGTGTTCCTTGTTCTGCTAAATCAGATTTAGGAAGATTTCCAAAAGTTTTCCATTCTCAAAAAATTTATTTAAAAAAAGTTACTCAGGAGCTTCATTCAGATTGTTAACAGAGTGCTAATGCTACATCCACATGCTACTCTTTCATTTTGAACTGCGTAACATTTGCCACATTAGCTCCTGGCCTCCACGCCATTTTGGCCTTTTAGAACAAGACTTCAAGATGTAGATGTCCAGTATTTCCCAACAGCATCCCAGGTTCACAGGCCAGGTGCTTGGAAACCTGACCTCTTTGTTTGCAGTGGCAGTCAGTGACAATATGAGATCACATTACCCTACATTATTCAGCTTCAGCTGCAATCATCCTCTCTTTTCTCTAAACTCACCACCCCTCCCTCTGTTTGTGCTCTTCTCTTCCCTCACTCATCAGCTTTATGCCTTTCTTGGCTTGCCTGGCTAATACATGAGCTGGTAAAGTTTCCCGGCAAGCCATTAAAGCACATTGAAATGCAAGAACAATAAAAGACCAACCTTTAGCTGTAGATGATGCCAGTTAATTCAGTACTATTAACAATAAGCTTTTCTGTCAACAGATATTTTAATATGACACAGTGGGAAAAACACAGATGTAAATATTAATAGAAACTGTCAGCTGGATTCTGTTTGGAAGTGTCAGTTTAAGGGTCTGGGTAGTACACTCAGTCACTGGCCAGACTGTCTGTGATACCTAAATGGAACACAAAGCCAATTTAAACAAAGTACCTCCAATAGTGCTTTCCATCTATGACAAGTAAAACTGTGAAAAAACATAGAGATGGGACGGGGGGGATCAATACTGCTTAATATTGCAATATTTTGTGTGACAATATTATATCCATTTATAGACGCCAAGTATTGATTTTTTTTTTTTTACATGAATTCTTAATAAATGTTGCAAATACAAACTCAACTTTTGGGGGAATAGAATAAAAAAATCATTTGATTTTTCAGTCTATTAGTCGGCATTGGAGTCCAAGATTACACTTGAGGCAAGCTAACTGCAACTACAGTACAAGAAAAGAATGTGCAACATTTCCAAAAAGTGTTTCCCAAAAATAGCTTCTTGATTAATCGGCCTTGTGTGCAGCCATTTGTTGGCCGATGCCTATTAATCAAATAATGCCCCAAAATTTTCCAAATGAATCGGCATACAGATCATACTTTCTGGAGACCTCTTTGTGTAAGGGGGAAGTATGAGGAAAGAGAGGCCTTGAGACAGATCTGGAGGACGCTGACCTGGGAATGTCTGAGAATAATCCACAAAGGAAGCTAGTGGTGATTCGCAATAGGACTGTAAAAAAATATGTTAGTACCTTTATTAGTTTGCTGTTACCACAATCTGCTCTAGGGATGCCACAATACAGCCAGCCCACGGTTCAATACGAACCCCGGTTCTTGGGTCACGGTTTCGGTACTTATTTTGTGCGTAAGGAGAAAAAAAAGCTGTGTTTTTTCCAAAATTATTTCTTTATTTGCCTTTTAGCTAAAAAAAATTCATTCAGACACACCCTGGTGTATTGTAAAATGTAAAATGTAAAATAAATAAGTGTGGCTATCACAAGGCTGTAGTCTGTCTATATATTTCAT
>JAQFJA010000026.1:13041817-13053295 GCA_029874485.1 Naso brachycentron | reverse complement strand
GTCATCAGCCATTTTATTTTGATTTTAAATAAAGGGTTATCTCAAATAATTTGCTGTACAAAAAGCAGATTTTATCAGTCTTTTGCATGTAGCTACATGCATAATTTTGATTTAATTGCTCCAGATTTTTTGATATAGGCCTCTGATGAGCAGATTGGCACACTGTAGAGAAGCCGCCTTGCTGTCAGTGTGTAAATGGGTGAGTGCTGACTTGTGTTGTATAATGGCTTTGAGTAGGCCTAGTCAGAGGACTAGAAAAGTGCTGTATGAATACAGTCCATTTACCAATTAACTCCCGCTTGGCAGCCATCTCAGTTGTCACTTAACCATCAACGCCTCCATCCTCCTGGTGGCAAAATCTAGCTAGCTTACATAAGGCTAGATTTAATAAGAAGTATGTCACACTAATACCCTGTGAACTTTTGAAAAAGGTACATTTTAAATGTGAGAATTTTACAAAAATGTTCAGCAATTTTTTTTTTTGTTTTAAAGTTAGGTTTTAACACAAGCAAAATTCCTTTCACCTTCATTGTGCTGATTTTAAAGCAGAAATCGAAGACACAAGCCCCTAGAAAATAAAGCCTAGACTATCTGCATGGTTTGATACTATAGAGGTCATATGTTTTTTTTGTTGTTTCTGTTGTTTTTTAATTTGAGTGAAATGATCCTTTAAGTGGTGATGACATGAATCAGCATTTGTGGTACCATTATTTTCATTCTTGAGGCAAAATGATATATTTACTGACTGGCTGCACATTGATTGCAGTCAGGCCTTGTTGCACAGCTCGAACTCTGTAGTTTGTGTACAAGCAGCTGACACATTTGTCTTTGTTAGACACGTGACTGACCTTATGCAACATGGATTGGCTGATCTCAGCAGCATTGCACCTCATTCTCTTGTCTGTTAGGATCGTTGAGCTTGTCTCTGTCACTCCTCGCTCCATTAAATAGAACTGTTAGCTCTGATGGCTCAGACGACACTATGCCCGTTTGAGCCGGTTAATGGCCAGGTGCAGCTTTCACTCCTCCATGTACTCCATCTCGCTGTTAAGCCTACATCCCTCTTTCCCCCTCCCTCTGTTCTGTTTCTGTCATTTTCTACTCCCTCATTCCCTCATTTCATCTAATCCCTCCCTCCTCACCCATGTCCCCTCCATCTACTTTGTCCTCTCAGTTCTCTGCTCTCATTCGATTCTCTCCACCTTCTCCCTCTCCCTCCATCACCCTCCTCCATCTCTCATGCCCTCCAGATTCACCACTCTCATCTGTCTCGTCTCTTCACTCCCCGTCCTACAGTTATTGCCCACTGTCTCATTTCTTCCAATCCCTCTCTCTCTCTCTCTCTCCTCCTCCTCACCCCATGCATCCCTCCCAATTCTCCGCTCTCATTGCCCTCATCTCCTCTCCTCCATGTGGTCGTTACTATGACAGTTTCCATCCAGGCTTTGTCTGATAAAAGCGGGCAGCAACTAACCAGCCAATCTATAATTCACTGTCTTCTCGCCACATTTCCTGAGCTTGTCAACACTTTTTTCTCTGCTGTCAAATGCTTTCCTCTTTTTTTACTACTGCACAGAAGCCTAACCCCATCCTTTTCTTTCCTTATCCTCCCTTCATTCATACAGGCAGCCATCTCAATCTAGTAAAAGGTCCATTGTGTAGTGGTTAATAAATGATGGGAGGGAGGTAGGCTGGCACTAGGAATGATCCACAGCACCTCGGACAGAACGGAGTAGCAGCACAGACAATGTCGGGCTTAATGTCTTGAAGAGTTTGGCGCTTGGCCTAATGTGATGAACCTGTTGCTGTTTAGTGTTATTGCACTGCAAGAGCAGGCCTGCAGAGCTATTTTGGTTTGCTAGTCTAAACACAGAGACGTTAATGCTCAGATTACTTTGTCTGTTTCTGTCTGTCGACAGGACATCTGAAAGACTTTTTAATTAGATCTCTTGATAAGATGACTATAGGTATTGGCGATTTTTTTTACAGCTGATTATGTGATAAAATGTCCTAAACTCAAGGTTCACTTACTTGCTTTTTTTTTGTAATGCTTAATTTGACTGATCTATGAATTTATAATAATTTCCTAATACAAGTGAACATAGAGGAAAAAACATGTAATTTGGATTTAATTAAAGGTAAAATTTAAAAAAAAAAAAAAAAAAAAAAAAAGATAAGTCAGTGCACTTTCAATTAATTCTAAATGCTTTGCTGGCATCACCCTGAGCTTTTAATGCCAGGAATGTTCTGCAGGCTAAGAATGAAAAATGAATTATGAATAAATATTCACCTAGGTTCAAACAGAACAGAGCCTTCTGTGAAAATCAATAATACAGCAAACTAACAAATTAAAAAAGCAGCATCAGAACTTTGTCAGTTTCCCTGTATTTAGTGAAAATAACAAAGTTCTTTAAAAAAAAAGTCTGTATCATTTTGTGTCAGAAAATTACCCAAAACTACATTAAGTAACATTTTAGGGAAAGAGCTCTGCAGTGCTAGGAGTTGTGACTCTTGTCCATCAGTTTGCTGGTTGGCTGGATAAACACCTTCACACATGATGTAAAACAACTGTTTAATTATTAGTGACAGAAAGACTGTGATGTTTACGATCATGACTGTTCCCTAACCTTAACAGAGTGGTTGTTATTTTAACCAGATTGTCACCTCCTCTTGGAAGGCAGCGTTAAAATGTGTCACCTTACCAAAAAAAGGTCAGAAAACATTAATATGTTGCTCTGAAAGATGTTCATGTAACGTCAGGTTTAGATGGTGAGACTGTAAACGCTGTCTTCATTGTGAATGTCCTTCTCGATCTTTCTCCGCCTGTCTGCTGCCTCCTGGTCGATGACTCTGAGCCTTTTCTGATTGACGGTGTGACCTTATTTAGTCTGATGTTCACAGACAGCTGATGTCGGCTTTCACACTGTTACTCAGGGTCCTTGCCATTTAATCAATGTAGTGACAACAACTGTTATTGCAGGTGATGCTGCCACACAATTCTTTTTCTCTGGGGTTTTCCTATCTTCACAATCTAAGCAGAGATCTCAGTTTCTGCAATTTTGTCAGCTTCATTGGCTAAAGAAACTTGTAAGATACAGTCGGGGTTCGTAAGTTCAAGAATGAATCTCCTTGTGCAAATAGTTTGCTTTTTTAATGTGAATAATATCTTTTAGTTTAGCCCCAAACATTCAATGTTATAGACACTGGTTTTCTTCAATGCCAGCTAGGTTTTAGTATTCAGGGTTATTTAACAACTTTATTTGAGTTCTATTCTATTCTATTAAAAAATAATTCTCTCCACAAGACTTGTTGAGTAGCTGCTGTGCATCTTTTCATTACATTCTTTGCAAGGTTGCATTTTTCTCATGTTTCATGTAGTCGTACATGTTTCTGTTTTTCCTTGAGACCCGTAGTCGACAATGCACTCTCACCATGCAGTCCATTTTCAAGCTGTTGTGAACTACTGTTACCACTATCATTATATTATATTCTGTAGTATTTACTCACTGATTCCATTCTGTTCCCTTCAGATAAAGTCCATTCAGAGCTGTATGAAGGCTTGGTATTTAGAAAATGTCATCTTTACAGAGACTGATCAAAACAGCCTGTTTTCCAGCTTTTCCACTGTGGGATTTTGCAGTTTATTCAGTGGATTTTCGAAATGTTTGATCAACCAAAGGCTTTCTGTGCACCAATAGATGTGTGTGTAACCCCTCCACTGAAGTTAAACATCAATACAGCAAATCACGCTCCCTTATCTTGTCTATTCAGCCGAGCTCTCAGGATTTAATCAGCATGTCTTGTGTTTCGCCACTGTGGTGTGTGTTTGAAAACCTGTTTCTCTCTGTTGATGTTTTGCCACGCTTATTTGTGGGTGTTTGTGTGCATGTACACGTGTGATTGTGCGTTTAACTGTATTTGTGTTTGATTCTGATGAGAGACCTGCTGTTAGATTTGCTTCTTTATGGAGAGCGAGAAAGAGGAGAAAGAGGAGGTGTGTGCGTGTGTGTGGTTGTTGGGTTGAGCTTTTGCATACACAAAAAATGTCCCTCACCTTTGCACACACACACACACACACACACACACACACACACACTCTGCAGTGCTGCTTTCTCTCACTTTCTTTGTCTATCTACCTCTCTTATCTACTTCATTTTGTTTCTCTTTTCCATTCCACACCTCCTCCTTCCCCCACCCTTGTTTTATTCTCCATTGATCCTCAGCGTGCAGGCTACTGCAGCCACTGGCTTTTAATGAATGTCATGGCCTAATGACTTTATCATTGGCCTTGATGGCCTCGGCTCAGTCACAGCGATTGGCTCAGCATAAATTGTTTTCTTAACTAAAGCCACGTGGGGAATTTCAATGGGGGCTGCGGTCGATGGCGTTGGTGCAGCCTGCCAGTCTCAACAGCTGGGTGTTACATGGAGGGCAGGAAGGGGTTAAGCGTGACTGACAGAGGAGTACATGTGTGAGGTGGACTGTGTCGTGGACTGGCGTCATTCCCTTGGTTGTATTGTCATAGAATGTGTGTTTGTGTGTGTGTGTGTGGACCGGTCGTGTGCCTGTGTGTAGCTGATGGATTTATCAGTGGACTGGAGAGCAAAAATACGAGTGGATGCAGCGCGTTGATGGCGGCGCTGACATATGCGAGGCGGCGTTGCTGCAAATGTAGTGGTGTCAGATGTATGAGGCTTTGTCCATGACCCATCCGCCTGCAGAATAATTACACACACGCACAGACACACACACCCAACACCTGTCTGACTCGTGCATGTACTCTCAGAGATAAAGCAGCAAATACACTCTCTACAGTCAGAGCGTTTGCCTGCTGAATAGCAAAGGGGGACTGATCAGTCTAGCCCTCCCTTATCTCCCCTCACCTCTTGCACTCTTCATTTCTCTTTCTCTCTTCAGCCCTCAGCCTTTCTCTCCCCCTCTCTTCTTGCTATGCCTCTAAATCCTTCTAATTTATCTTTGTCCCTTCTTTCTCTTCTGCTCTTCCTCCTCATCATTTTCTCATTCCCTCTTCCTCATCTCCCTTGCTCTCCCTTGAGTTTTGTCCTCCCCTCCTCTCTCTCTCTCTCCCTCTCTCATACACACCCCTCTCCCTCTCTCTGTCTCTGTCTTTTCCTGTGCAACAGTGTGCAATCCCTCTTTCCCCTCAAGACAGACAAAGCGGAGAAGCGACTGAGACGGATAGGAGGGGAAAAGGGAGCAGAAAGAAGCAGAGACAGAGAGAGGCCGAGACATAAAGAGACACAGAGGAATTGATGGAATGACAGTCTGGTGGCAGGGGACACACTGAGAGGGAGAGGAAGGAGGGAGGGTGTGCACAGACAGAGAGATAGACAGGATGTAAAATAGGCGGCTTCAGTGACAGCATAGACAAAGGTAGCTTCAGAGTGCGTGTGTGCCCTCTATTCATTCACGCTCTCTCTCTCTCACACACACGTCCTGTCTCTCTCTCTCCCTCACTCACTCACTCACACAGACACACACACACACCCTCGAGCAGACGCGGCAGAGCTGTGTGGGTGTGAGGCAGCATGAGAAATCATATCTGTACTTCAACACGTACAGCTGGCTGATGGACTAACTTAGTTACATCACACACATTTACTGTACGCACACTTACTAGCACACCTTGATTACAGGCAGGCGGAACAAACAAACACTCAGCAATACACACACACGCAAATCTGTCTTTGGCCAGAAGTCAATATGGGTCTTGTGATGGGAACCTTTTCCATGCAATCCAAGCAGATGAGCTACCACAAAGGTAAGAATTTTATTTTCTGAGCTATAGCATATTTCTCCCTGAAACACACTCAGGATGTTTTTTTTCCTTAAATGTGAGCACATGCATGTGGCTGTCATTTGAGAGATGCACTTGTCATGTTGCGTGTTTGTGCCTGGATGATGGAGTCATGTATGTTAGCTTCTAGAGTCATGAATATTGCACAAGAAGTGCATTATGGGAATGAGCTGAACGTAAACCAGAGCAGCGTTGCAAAGTTGACAAAAAAAGTAATTTGTAAAGGTTTGTGATGGATCTCCTCGACATCTGTTCTGTGGATTTAGGAATAGAATAAGGAAAGGTGTGTTCATGTGTGTGTGTGCGTGTGTGTGTGTCCATGTCCGTGCAGCCGTGCCATTGGGGATGTCTATAAAAGGTGATGGTATTTACCCCCGTCTGCTCCCCAAACCAACCTGTTTCCTGTCTGCCCTGCTGCTGTTTGACAAGAGAAAAGTGGCACTGACACTTGACGCCTGCATGCTAATGTTTTTGAGTGTTCATAGACACAAATAAGTGTCTGCAGCTCTGTTGGTAAAAAACTGATGCACAAAACTGTGTTGTGTGGCGTCTGTGGCAGCAGTGTATGAACATTCGGAGTAAATCTATCAGCCTTTGGCCATGGTCTGTCCTGTGTCTGTTGACCTCAAACCTGATGGCTATCGCAAGCACACACAGAGCCGCATCACACAGAGTGAGGAGACCGAAAACAGGAGGAAAAGATGCAGAAATTCCTTATTGGACCATGAACCTGTCAGTTATTTGGTGACATCATGTAAAACAGGCTGTGTGTTACATATGCTCTGACAAACACTGTGGAGGGAATGTATGTGATGGAAATTATGTGCTGTGAATGTTGTGTAAGTCCTTCAGGAAAAAGCCTGTTAGATGTCTATATTATATTGGACTTGTCAAACAATCAGACCGCACAGAGTGTTTGAAATGGCTGTAAAACTCTTTAGAGACCCTAAAAATGGTTTTCTGAAACACTGGCATATATAGCATCCTGCGTGGGTTGTTTATTTTATTTCCCGACCCGCGCCTCATTTCATTGCATGGCAACAGCTCTCAGCAGATACTTCAGATCTGTGCTGAACAGATACTTGAGGCGCGTTTATAAGGTGGAGAGAGCCTAAAATGAGAAACCTAAAGAAAGATTAAGGAGACAAACTCATTGTGACCACTGTCTTCTTCCAATTTTTTTTTTTTTTTTAATATTTTTTTTTGGGGGGGGCTTTTTGTGCCTTTTTATTTGAGGACAGGACAGCTGAAGAGTGGACAGGAAACAGGGGAGAGAGAGGGGGAACGACATGCAGAAAAGGGCCACAGGCGGAATCGAACCCGTGCCCGCTGCAGCGAGGACGCAGGCCCTGCACATGGGGCGCCCACTCCACCGACTGCGCCACCGGGCGCCCCGTCTTCTTCCATTTTTAACGCAACCCAGTTACTAGTGAGCGAAGGCACCAATGGGATGAATTTTTAGAGATTTTGTGGGAAACGCTCTCCTCTAGTAACGGTCACCTCTACATAGCACCCACTTTTAAGTTTGCACTGTTGGGTTGAGAAAGATAGATGAGTAAAAAGTGGGAGAGAGAAATTAAGAAAAGTTGAGAGTGGAGGCGAGGTTGCTCCTCAGGGGGCTGCAGTGTGAGTGTCAATGAATGTGTGTGCGTGTGTGTGTATGTGTGTGTTCCACCATCTGCTGCAGTGTTATAAAAAGTGGCCTAATGAAAGCAGGGCAGGATTCATTTTTCATGGAAAGCTGGCCCATCCTCGATGGCAGCCCAACATGAGGCAGCAACCAGCTGGGATGGACCAAAAATTAACTTGCAGAACTTTTCAGAATGAAAAATATTGTCTAATATACACTTTGTCTCTGTGTAGAGCAGAGAGGTGGAGAGTGACTGATTTAAATAAACCACAACTCTGATAAAGTTAGGAGGGACTGGACAAAACTGAAAAGACTTGCAACATGAATGACACTTCAGAATGTTACATTTAGAGATTAGGCTGTGGTCAAGAGACTTGTCACATTCAAAACAATGACTGGGGTGTCTTGGATGATCAAGTCATTTATTAAACTCTATAATTCAAATGTAAGAAATCACAGCAGCATTTCCTAAGTTTCTGACTTTTCCCAAAAACTGTCTGGTTCTCTAGTATCAATTTCTTCTTTTATGTTTCATCACTTGTTCAGAAATTTCATAAGACCAGATTTTGCCAATAACACTAATTTTGTAGACAGAAAACAAGCCTCTCTGCCTGTATATAACACCGTGAAATTAGATGATTAAACTAATATTTTTTATCACATATAAAACTGGTTTAGAGATCTCTTTGGTCTTTTTACTCGAAGCCTGTAGATGAGCTCCCTCCTATCCTCACTATTGTGTGCAGTTAATGCATTCAAACTTGTAGGAAAGCGTGTTCTACTACACAGGACGACCTAATAAAGTCGGACAGCAAACCAGTAAAATAAAAGAAGTCGGAGCTTGGTGGAACAGTGGTTCCCTACCTTGGGAAAGTGGTCACGCAAAGATTCTCTAGTGAGGATATTGTGATCAAATGATTTGCATGTTAATCACTAGACCACCAGGATTCCTCGTAGTAATTGCTTTTCTTGTAAAGGGATCGTTTTATCTCTTTAGCCATCTTAAAATTACGCAAATGTAATAAATTTAAAAAGCGATAGAAATCACTTGTGTGTTGGTGTAGTCCGCTGCTAAATTATTATTCAACCTGTGGTAGGCAGGTTTTTCTTGATGTCACTGTGTAACAATTCCATAATAACCTTTCAGCATATTGTAATTCAGATGGTCTGAAAGAACTCTGGACTTCTGCAACTTGTCTTGGCTCTGTATTCAGGCTTTTTAGAAAATGAAGACTGTGACAGGCATTTCTTGGCCAATCACTGGTCATTTCAGAGAGCATGTGTTCCTATTGGCCGCTCTACACTGCGCTCCATAGCGACAGAAGATGTTGCCACGAGCTGACTGGCTGTTGAAACAAGTGACGTGCCTTGCGTTCTAAAACTGGCCTCTGGCAACTTTACAGGCTCAGCAGGCCAGTTTACGCAACTGCAACTTTCCCTGCAACTGTTTAGTCTTGTTGGAAATCTTTGTTGCAATTTGGTGGATTTAAAAGAGAGAACAACTCAAACTAAATAAAATGTGAGCCGGAGCAAAAACAGGGAGGGGAGGGTACAGCGGAGTTGATGTCTTAGTAGTCTCATGCTAGAGCTAGCTTGATTTCTAGACGTTGCTTGCCCCAGTTTAAAAGCTATGCTATGACAAAGCAGTCACAAGTATACAAGACTTTATATTATTTTTATTTTTACATGAAAGATGGAAGTGGCAGACTTTTATATAAAAATCCAAAATAATTCATTTTTTGTAATTTTTTTTTAGATACATTTTCAAATTTGACTACAATAAGAGCAGGGATATGGTCCAAAAGGGTTGAAAATGCATTTTTGCCTTCAGCTCGGCTTAAAGGGGGACACAGGTCAAGAAATTTTGACATTTGCTTTTGGGTGACTGATTTGCAGTCGTTGTTATTCCATGATTTAACCCTGCAGAGGCTTTGGAGGTACAGCAGGTCAGGCATTGATGGCAGGGTTTAATCCCCAGCTTTAACCTCCTGTCTCCATTTCAAAGTATCCTTGAGCAACACACTAAACCCCAGCTGCTCTCCATGGCTGAGCTTGTGCCGTGCATGCTGAAAGAGAGGCACTCTGTACAACATTTTGGTATAAAAGCTCCAAACAAATGCACTCCATTCACAATCCTATCCACAGTACTTTAAAGTGACGAATTGAAGCAGGTGTTTCTGTTTTCGGTGAGGCTTTCAGCACTAAATGAAGCTGAACTGATGCTGTGGCCTCCATTAGCTCATAGCTTTTCCTTAGAGAAACTAGAAAGCGGAGTTATTAGCATGTGCTCTTGCCGGCTACATATGGCCATGGGTTGCTGTTGTGAAATTTATCCATAAGACTTTTGTCACCAGGGGCCAAAAAATAAATTTATTCACTGTCAGTGTGCACAAACTACTCTGCCCGTATGAAATATTTCCCTCAGGGGTATGTTATAAACTACAAAACCTGCACCTTGCTGACACATTCATCTCCCTGTCCGTTCGCTCCATTTGTTTTCGCCTCTACTCTCATTTCTCTGTACTCTCTCACTCTATCAAGCGAAATTTTTTCCTCTCACTCTCTTTGTCTTGCTTGCATTCACCTCATTTCACCTCCTCATTTTGTCTTTTATGTCGCTCTCCCTTCAAGTTTTTCGTCTTTCATTCCCGGAGCCACTCTCTTCTTGATCTATTCGCCTGCCTCTGCTGTTTATCTCAGGGTTTCTGTCTGTCTCTTTCACTCTCTCCACCCTCACATCTCTTTGTGTGGTGAGTTTTGCACAGAAGATAGCCTCGTTCTTCTCTTAAGATCACTCCAACTGCTTGAAGCTTTCATGTGGAGTTTTAGTTTGGTGCCGGCAGAATATATGTAAATAGAATGGAGTATATGTGGGTCTTCTGGAGAGCAAGCGCGTCTGGCTCAAAGTTTCCATCTGCTGCGGGACTAAAGAGCTGATGGGAGAGGAGCCCTGTTTCTGTAATAGGCTTTACAGTTTCCACCCCTCTCTCTCATCCCTGCACATCAAAAGAAGTGCACCGAAAGGGCCAATTAGGACAGCAAAAGAGCTTTATTAGGCGCATGGCAACATGAAGACGGGTTTCAGTTAATCCCATGCCCGAAGCATGTGTGTGTTTATGTGTGTAATGATGAAATTGTAATATTACAACCTCATATCTCATCTTTCTTTGGATGCTCACAGGACACATCACTTTTTTAAAAAAACGTCTCCCCGTCATTTAAGATCCTTTCTCATCGTTTGATCTTTCAGTGTTGCAAATTAAACCCACATTCAAGCTTTTTATTAGATACAAAAACAACATGCTGTTTAAATAAAGATGCTTTATTTGCATAATATTTGCAGGCAAACGCTTTGCACAGTTCTTCAAAGATAAACAACATTTTCCATGCAATTTATCTGTGTAGACAGCTCAGCCCGGTGCCTGCCTTCAGGCCTTTGTAATACTGCAGCCAATGAGAGAAATGCAGATGATGAATATAGATAGCTACTTAGTTCAGACTATATGCTGAAGCCTGCTTGCACTGTTCTGATGGAAGTGATGCACACCACTTGAGCTACATTAATATGGCAGCTTAAATGAGACTCATGTAGAGTAAATCGTACATGTTTTCAGTGCAGCATTTAAATCACGTACATAATAACATAATGAAACAACAACAATTTGTGCAAGCAGACCACAGGGACACAAAAAATAGGTCTTAAATGGGGGCAGATACGATGCATTTCAAATGATTTAATACCTAAAAGGCAATGCACAACAGGAATAGCAAGGCAAAAATGGATAAAATCAGAAAATGGAGTCCAAACGGGCAGACAAATCTGTTGGCAAGAATTAAAAATATAATTACATATAAAGTCCAGCTCAGAAAAGCACAACTTCATACATACCTATGATTCATTTTTGATGTAGCTTGCATTCCCTACCAACAAGTACACTATCTGTAATATAGATGCAAGGCAATAATTTCTATCTACATATTCCTTCCACTAATTAAGCCCTACAGACACAGTTACATGCCTGATAAAAAT
>JAQFJA010000026.1:12924452-12937697 GCA_029874485.1 Naso brachycentron | reverse complement strand
ATGCCCTCATTGTGAGTACATGTCATTTCATATATGCTTGACAATTTTTGAACCAATGAGTCAAGCATGACAGAATCTTCCTGTATCTTTTTCTGACTTTGTCTGCTGTTCGTGGTGCAGCAGTAGAAAATTGGACCGTCCATCAGCTCTCTGCTTTGAGATTTCCTTCTAAAACACAAAATATGTCAACAACAGCACATTTTGTTTAAAATCCACACTTTTATTGTACTGTACATACAAGGGGATGTTTGGGGAAGTAATGGGCCCAGGAGCTCACAGACTGTTATACTTAATTAGTAAGAGTGGTGTCAGATCCAGGAGTCTAATTTGTGGCAACTTGTCACCCAGAAGCAGCTGAAGTCGGCCCTTGTGAGTTCAGTGGTTACGCTCTAAAGTGCTGTGAATTAATAGTGTGTGTTTGCAACAGGGATAGACTCACACAGATTTTTACAGACTTTTAGAGTTCTAATGTCTGATTAAAGATACGTGTATTTGTTATAAGATATCTTATTCTAATACTAATTGTGTTGTAAGTTTACAAAGAAATTGTTTATTGGTTAAGTTTCAGTCTTAAATGTATCATCATTGTATTTTTATACAATTTAATGAGATGTGTATGTTTTTAGCGTCAATTATTGTAGTTCTATTGTAGCAGTGTGGTCTGAATGCTACAGAATAAGTTTCTAGATATGGTGATGTCGATTACTCAGGAATCACTTCCCTGTAAGATTGAACATGTTTTCAATTTTGTCTGTTTATTTAACTAGATACCTTGCTGTAAGCAGTCACATGAAACTGGTGGGTTTGGGCTCTCCAGCTGTCACATGACAAAAGAGCATTATTCTGCACAATGTGTGCAGTGTGAAAAAAACAAACCTTCAGAAACACACAGCTAGTTTCACTGCAGTACAGAAATGCCTCATTAGCTCAGACTTTGCAAATTTTAATATTGATACTGATACATCTGTGCAACAAATACAAGCCAATAACTACCTGTGATGTTAAAATTGGTCTACCCCTAGTTTGCATTGGTTCACAAGTGTATGCATCTATATATGTAGGTGTGTATGTGTCTGGTGTGTGTGTCTACTGCTTACTGCATTGGTGTGTTATAGCCTGCATGCCTCTTTGTGCATGTATTTGTATGCGTGTGTGTATATGTGAAAAAGAGAAAATCCTTGAAACAAGATTGAACTTACATCAAAATTCTTCCCTTTTCGATGATAATAAAGGAGAGAATCAATCACTCTGTCAGTCAATTTTTAATTATCTGACACGGCCTGTCAGTCTGTGATCAGCTGCCTATCACATTGTCTCGTAATGTATTCTTAATACAATCTCCTCTGTGCTCTCCGAAACCCTGATATCCATCCAGTGAGCTGTCTCATTGCTGCCAGAGAGCTCATCAACTTGTTTTCCCCGCATACCCTTTAGCTCCTCAGTTGCTGCTACATTCAAATTTTGGCTGTTAAGCCTTCCAGAGAAACAGTATTCCGATTTGTTGTTCATTTCCATGGATTTCGAAAACTTCCAATTCCCCTGCTTATTGCTGTAACTTAGCAAAAATTATTGTAAGCATTCTTTTTCAGCTGTACGCCTGTGTGAATCCATCAAGGCTTAAATCCATTCATACATCTATCCATCTGTCTAGACAGCCACTCAGCCAAGTGACAAACAGTACGCCCGTCTGTCATCCAAAGTGTCAGTGCTTCATTTCTCTCACACAGAAACGTTATGGGAAAACAGTATCCTCACTTGGAGTCAAAAGTTAATCACAAATTAGCCACTGAGGTCTGGTTTGCGTTGTGGTAATGTTATGTTGAGCTCAGTCTGGATCATCCACTTAGATGAGAGGAAAGCTCAGCAGCTTGTCTGGCCCTTTTTGTCTTCTTTAGTACATCTTTCTGGCCCCCTTGTGTATATTTTTAGAGCTAAGGGTGGATTGCTGTGGGAAAAAAGTGCCATTTATAGGAATGCAGCATGGAAAATGCTTCCACAGATTTTAATGACACTTAAACGCACCCACGAGACCATGAGAGAGATGCTTTATTCCAAAACTTTGAACTCTGGAGTCTCCTTTACCATTATCATTAGGTCTAGAGCCACCAGAAACACTTCTTGCGAAGTTTCTTGACACGGGCCTTTGTGCTGGGGCGGCTTGAGGAGGAGGAAGGGGCGAGTGTGGGCTTGGTCAGAGTGGGAGGAGGCACGTCATACTCCCCATCTAGGGCCTCCATGATCCCCTGCAAACGTCCCTCTTGCTGTCGGAAATCATGCTCCACACTGGAGAGGAAGAGAAGAAGAGAGCAGTTGAAGGGAAAGGAGGGAGCACGATTTAGAGGTTGGGGTAGTGTCAAATAAAGTCAAATTTATTTCTATAGCTTATATCTTGCAAAAAGAGATTAGATGTGGGGGCAGAGAGTGTAAGGGGGAGAAGAGATGAGCAGAGGGATGTGAGGACAAGTGGAGGTCTGCTGAGTGGAAGGAGATTTTAGAAAAAGAGGGATTGGAAGATAGGTGAGCGAAGGAGTTTTAAAATGTAGTTGCAAAATGCTGACAACACCTCAAAGAGAGGTTGCACTTACGCATAATGCAGTTTTATATAGAGATCTGAAACTGTGCTCTTAACTCAGATATATGCACCTTCAGCACACGCACGCACATCCACTCACACAGGCCGCAACTCAGCACCCATTTCACGTCCATAGTATTCTTCTGCACTTCATGCACCAATAGATCACAGGCTGGCAAGATGAGAGGAGTGGGAGGAGAATGAAAAAGAGAGCAGGAAAGGAAAAGAGGGGAAAAGGAGAGGAGGAGAAGAGGTACATTTGCAGAATGGAGGAGCTAAAGGAAGAAGCGAGAGAGGAACTTCTTTTTACTCCTCTGATGTGTTCAAAGCCAACCCTCTCGGCTTTCTTTTTCTATGCTTCTCTTATTCCCCCTCCCCCCTCTAGTCTCCCTCCATCTCTTTTTCCTCACTCCCTCTGAAGTGTCCACTGCTGCAGGTCATAGTGTAGTAGACCTGCTCCTCGCTTAGTAAATGTGTTTTTGTGTGTGTGCGTGCATTGAGTTGGATTTTAGGGGCGGAGCCGCGTAGGGCTTGGCATCTGGAGTTAATGAGCCACATGATGAGGCAAGGAGAGCAGAGACAGCTACACACCCTCCCCTCCTCAAGCATCCCAGCATCCTAACACACACACACATGCTGTGCAAACGCGTATGTGCTCCCCTGACATCCACCGTGTGCATCCTCTACAACAAGCCCATGGCTGAGTGAGGGGAAAAAAGAAGGAGCATACAGGGACCTGATAGAAGGAGAGAGAAACTGACTCTTTTCTGGGAGATGGAGGGATGGATAACTGAAAGAAAGCTTTAATAAAGCAGGGCAGGAAGGTCAGTGCAGAATAATGGAGAGGAAAGAATAAGACAGAAGGAGGAAGTGAAGGAGGAGAGGATGAGGGTCACCAGAGATGGGAGAGGGGTGGGTAGAAAGGTCTCGGGTGCCTGAGAAAGAGCACAGAGATGGAGGGATGAAGAGATGGAGTAAATAAAGATGGAAGTAAAAGCTGTGGTGGGCACAGAGGAAGGGAGATGGCTGCCATGAATAATTGATAAAGGAGATGTTGTCTGACATACGCACGCTCGATATTGTTCACACAAACATACACAATATATACAGTGCATAGAATATATAGTGGTGCCCCTTTCCTACAGTCACTTGGTTTATAGTGTGTCTTGTATTAGAATGGAAAACTTTTCTTTGTGAGGTCTCGTTTTACCCACCAAACTTTACTTGGTCTAAACCTCTGCCTCTCTCAATTTTTCATCTGCCTCTCTGCCTCTCTTTCTACACATCTCTGCCTCTCTCTTACTATTGTTCATGGGATTTAGGCACGGTGGGAAAAGCTGCTGCTCTTAGTTCGTTCTGCAAGCTGTCATCTCCAGCATCTCTGCAGCTGCCTGTGTGATTGTGTGTAATTGTTGCCTTTATCCTTGTGGGAAGCTATTTAATTGTTAAACCTTCACTTTTTCATAAAAGTGAGGGTGAGGGTTAATCTTATACTATTAAGGACGGGGTTCAGATTTAGTTTTTGCCTGTATGGATGTGTTAATATAATGCAAACTTGTGCAACTTTCTGTTAAAAGAACTACTGCAGGTGTATATTTGTGCCTGTAATGTTTGTGTGTGTGTGTGTGTGTGTGTGTGTGTGTGTGTGCATTTGAGCTGTTAAAGCTTTGGGAGAAAACAGAGGGGCCGTCAGAAGTTCCTCTCCCCCTTGTCTCTCTTCATACAGATTAATTAGGACTGACAATGGCAAAACATCTTCAGGCAGTCATCTCACATCAAAACCCCCTTTTTCACCACAAATCATTAGGACGGATGTTTCAGTCCCACGCGCAATTCATCCTGCATCTGCTGGTGTGTCTCTCTTTCTCTATCTTCCACCCTCCTTACCCAGAATCCTCCCAGGGAGTTTGATAAGGCTGTTACTGTCCAATCAAACAAATGGAGCTCTTGTACTTCTTGTACTTGTGTGTGTGTGTTCGTCACAATGGGTTGCTGAAAATGTTTTTTTCTGCATATGTAATGTGTATAATTTTCTTTCATGGGAAAATTCTATTGGTATGTCTGAAGGAAATGCAGTATCTGCATATCAGTCCAAGTCATTAGCATCTACCACATAGTGTGAAATATAATCTTGTCATTTTTTCTCTGTATGTAAGAGTGTGTGCACAGATGTGCACAGACACAAGATAAAAACAGCCTTTTTTTTAGGGTTGGATTAATCACCATGTGTTTATGATTAAATTTGCATGTTTTGTAAAAAAAATGAGTGAGAAAAGGAAAGAGGGTTTATTAAATTTGTGAGAAGTAGTGACTTACTCCTGAGATCAAAGTAACCCTAGACAGATTCCAAAGTTCCAAAAATGTCCCAGATTGTCCAAATTCGAGGCCTTGAAAAGTATTGTAATGTCTTAAGTACTGTTGATAGATGTGTTTTAGTGTACTGAGAAATTTCTTTGCACTGCATGTTCACTATTACCTTACAGAGTAGATGAATTTTATAAAAAGTAATGAAAAAGAAGAGTAATTAATGTTCTGTAAACATTAATTTTGCAAAATTTCCTAAACTGCCAATGTAGGTATATTTAAATGGCTATTTAATTTGCTAGATTTATATTTAGAATATCTTTTTAATGTATCTTCAAATTCATGTTAGGATACAATTTTGAAAGAGTTGATTAACCACATTAATGCTCTTTGTTTGCATGAGTATTCCCGTTTAAGTGTCTGACTATACAATTCAAGTTGTTAAACCAAATTATTATTGTAATCTGACAGTTATTTTCTTAATGATTTTCTTTGAAGTCTGTCGTAGTCTGTAAAATGTCAGACAGTTATAAGCAAAGCCCATCAATGCTGTCCAAAGCAAAAGTTCAACAGTCCGAAACCTAAATACTTACAATTAGGATTCAAATGTACACCGGGAAAAGTAATAAATACTTACATTTGACAACTAGATCGAGAAAAAATGTGGCATTTTTGTTTTAAAATTAGTCAAATGATTCGCAAAACTGTTGCCAATTAGTGATCCTGTTGATAGACAAGCAATTAATCAACTAATAGTTTCAGCTCTAGCTTGCTGAAAGGCGTTATTCTTTGAGTGTGTAAACAAATGTTGCCTGTTTGTGCTTCCTCGTCTTCATCTTTGTGTGTATGCGCTTGCATATGACTCTGCGTGAGAGGAGATTGGTATATGCATATGCATGACTACATATATGTATATATAGCTTGATGAGTATGTTACCACAAGGCAGTTATTTTCCCCTGGTGTTCATTACAATACCCTGGGAGAAGGATCCTGCTGTGTTAATTAAGATCAAGACAAGAGGATGAGAAGGACAAGGTAGCTGGAGAAGTATGTGAAAAGATGAAACAATGGAGAAATAGAAGGTAAAAAAAAATACCAGAGGGATGGAGATGTGGGGCTGCTGGGACGCGAGTGTTTATGTGAATTAGAGAGAGCTGGAGAGATAAAGGCATGTAAAAAGCATCTTCATCCCTTGTGGCCTACAAGGGAGGTTTAGATTGTAAACAAGCAGAATTAGCTCCAGGCCTGGCTTTGGTCTGATACATGTACGCAGAAAGTTCTGGACTTAGAGAAGGTTTTCATGCCAGACAATCCAGTTACAACAAATAAATATTATTTCTTTGTTTTGTTTTGCTTCAGTGTCTTCTGTAAAGCTGCTGCGTATGTGAGAACACATTTCCATCTTGTGTGAGCTGTGCAGAAAAAGAGCAGGGTCTTGGAGATTGGGTGGGAGTGGGTCACAGGTGATTATTGCTTTGCCCATTGACGGATGGAATGAGGTAAGGATGTATGGGGGAAGTGGGTTTGATTGAAAGTTAGAGATGACAGAAAGGGAGATCGAGCAGGCATGGAATGAAAAGATGGAATGATTTACATACTGAAAGGATGAAAATGAAAAAAGGATCGGGTGGGGGAGATGAGAGGATTAAACTACAGTATGTGGTATCAGATTGTGAGGCTGCAGCTCTGTAAGTTGCAGAGGATCTGAGAAGGCAATTATTTATTTGGGTCACACATACAAGGGGCGACTGAACAGGAAAGACACATCATTTAGGTGCTGAATTAATTTGTTGGTTTGCATAAAACACTCTTTTGTGCGTAAACAACTTTCCTGGAGAGGGTTTTCTCCTCTAATCTCATTTTAATATTGATGGGGGGGGGGGATCAGTCATAGTTTTTTAATGTAATAGGAATTTATTGTAGGGGTAGTACAATTATCAGAGTGTGAGAAAAGGGCAGAGACAGCACGATGCCAGATGGAAAGGCTAATGGAAAATAAAACAAATAAGAGAGATCTGCTGAATAAGTGATGAAATGGACAAAAAAACTATGGGAAGTGGAACATTTTCAAGGCTACAGAAGGCACAGAGTTTACTAGGAGAAGCTTTAGGGTTGTTTATTATGCTACAGGAAAGAATGAGTTGTCAGTGGTGCGTAATAATGCAGTAAGCTCATTAACTTGATCAGGTTACCTGTAGATGATGCAGGCTGTCTTTTGGCAGGTGGGGCAGTTGTTAATGTCCTGACCAGTTCTGTATGAGCTGCGACTGCAGAGACAAATGTAAAACATTCACACACGTCCGCAAGAGGAGATTTACTTAACACAATTTTGGTGTTACAAATACCTTTTTTTTGGACTATTGATTATGTGTTGTTATTTCTCTTCTTTATAATTACACACACTATGTCTTATGCTTAAAGCCCTTCAGAGGAACTTTCATTTTGTGATGATTTTGATTGCGTGTGGATAAAAGCGGTAAAGACCTTAGCACGAGCATTTGTTTTGGAAGAGAGTGAACGAAATATCCCACTTATTTGCACAATACCAGTTCGGCCATAAACACAAAATACTGAAATTATCTAAAGAAAAGTATCCCCCTGCTTCCAACCATAGATAATAGTAGCAGTAAAAAAAGAGAACAGCGGATCAATCATGCTCATAAACAACAAATCATCTCTTTTGGTCTGTGTGCTGAGAGCATTTTGTAGTGTTTCCGCTGACCTAGCAGACCAGGGAAAGGCATTGAAAAAGACTGGGCAGTTATCAACAATTTCTTCGCTGATGGTCTCATTTGCTGATGTAGGTAAGATGTGAGTCATCAGTATTAAAGTTAGACTGCTTCAAAATCAGTTGAAAGTTCCTCCTAGGGACTTTAAAGAACAGCTTCCCAACTGACGTCTTTGAAATATTATGGCTTCTTATTTTGGTAACAGCCACTGAAAACTAAAGTCTTTCTAGATTTAACACTGAGGATTGATGTTCAACAACACAGGAACAAATGTTAGAAATAACAGTTTTGCACTTAAAACAAGCCTAGCTTTCCTTGAGAGTCTTGCACTCTTGACTGCTGGAGTCACAGTTGTTATTGCTCTCTCCACCTACACATACTCAGAGCACATCAGGTGTACTCTCTGAGGGTTTCAAGGGCTGAAAAATAAACTTGTGATGTTTGGTGAATGTGATGTACCTGAGCAGGAGTAGCAGGACACCACCTGAATAATCCTGGTAGGGTAAAATCTGCCTGTTTGGCACCACTGGCATGTGTAAATAACCCTTTAAGCATTATTTGCAGTGACTGTGGGAACCAAACATTACATGATACTAATTGCATAAGCACATTGTTTAGTGAAAGTATATCTTTTCCTCTCATTTCTAGAAAATAGCTGTGCAGAAAATTGGTCCACACTACAAAAAATGATTGCAGATGCAAACTGTGTTATCAAGGCTGAACAAGACTACAGAGCTGATGGGAAAAAGTCAGTCAGATTTTAAAAATCCAACAAGCTCATGCTGATTGTCATGTTATTAAAACCCTTTATTTTGCCAAGATATTTTGGCTGCCCCTCCACTGAACTGCATAGACGCGGGAGTAGCTATTTTATGTTGATACAATTGACATTTTAATTACATGAAGAGGGACTCTGTGACTGGCAGCAGTTTCTCTCCCCCACCACTCTTAATCAAAGACAACAACAGCAAGAAAGGACAAGGATTTGCTCCAGGACAGAAAAGAAAACAAGGAGCTAAGCACAGCAACCACCTTTTAGCTCAGCCGTACTTTCATCACAGCGGCCCACTTGAGTGCTTTCATTTCTGGCACAGCATCAGGTTCATGTAGTCCCTCTTACTTGCTGGTTCTCTCGCTTTTCTCTCTCTTTCTGTGTCCTTGTACTCTAAATTGCTTTCTCCTTCTGTCTCAACCTTTCTCCTCTGTCTGCTTCTGTATGCCTTTTTACCCCTCTTTACCCCATTTGTCACACACAGAGCATGACATGAGCATCCTCGCAACCAGCAAACACACACTGAAGGATATAAATGCATAAACAGTCACACACTGGGGCAGGACAGCCTGTACACTGAGTTTGGGAGCCATATTGTGCAACTAAACCATTAATTGCATTTCTCAAAGGTAATCTGATAAGGATTAGTCTGGAGCTAGAGACATCTGCTAACCTCCAACAGGAAAAGAAGGGATGGAGGGAGTAAAAACCTGTAAATAGGAGCCTAATGTGGAGTTATAGTGCTCATTTTGAGATGATGAGGCACACAGATGAGAAATTGGTCTGGGAAGAGGAGAACCAATGGATGTAAGAGATTTGGATGGAGAAAGGGGTTGAAAGTTAAGGAGGAACTATTCAAGAACTATTGACAGTAAAGGTGAAATTGTGGGGAGGAGGAAAAGGTGGAGAATAGGGAGCTACAGAGGGCGGGGGAAACAAAACAGAGTGACAGCCAACACATGACAGCAGAGGAGAGTGATGGACAGGTTGTCTGAGCAGAGAAAATGCGAGGATCAGAAAATGGTGAGAGGGCGTGGAGGTGTTCACAGTTGTTGGTTGCAGACATGATTCATATGTGGCGGTGCAGAAAGAAAGAAAGATTGAAAAGGCATTAATTAGGAATGGAGAAAAGAGAGGCATGAGGGCAGAGGTCGAGGCAGGGATGAATAACTTGATACCAAAAGAGCCCTGGAGAAGCAGGGGGGCGTTGATTTAAAGTGAAGTGCATACAGAAAGTTGAAGGCAATGCAAGAATGGGAGAGAAACAAAGGATCTGAAGCAGGAGAAGAGATTTGTGAATAGAAGAGTTAGCAGGAGAGAGAGATGAACCGATTAGTTTAACTTGGAGTTCAGAATGATGTCTCTTTGGAACGCTTTTACAGTGGGGAGCACGTATCCCATAAGGTATATAAGACTAGGTCACACTATGGATCAGGTGGCCTTTATTGCAGGCTGGTAGGCATCATATATCTCTACAGGATTGAATCACACACACACAAAGACACACACTTGAGCAATTCTCCTCTGGCTTGCCTGACATTTAAAATCTATTACATGGACTTGAAAGCCTGTCGGTATATATTGCTTTAAAACTCAACTATGCTCTCTTCTTAATCTTGTGCTCTCCCCTGACACCCTCTCTTCTCTCTCTTTCTTCTCTTTATCGCTCTTGCTCACTCTCTCACGCTTACTTTAGCTCTTGCAATTGCAGCTATGTCTGCCTCTCCGTCATCTCTTCATCCCGTTCTCTCTCTCTCTTTATTATCTTTATCTCTTCCTCTTGTAAATCTCTCTTGGTGTCCAACCTTCATTCTTGTCTCATTTTACACTTTATCCTCCTCTTTCATACTCTTCCATCTCTCTGTCTCCCCTTTTCTCTCTCCCAGTTTTCCCCTCTACATCTAGCTTCTCTCACCCTTCGCTGAGCGCCTTGCTCCTCTCCAGGTCCTGAATGACGTTGAGAAGAACCTTGATCTTCTCCTGATTGGACAGAAGGTTCTCCTCCACGCTCTGCAGTTGCCTCTCCAGCCCCCCCGGTGCGTTCCCTGTCTGTCCAAACAACAATCCTCCCGGAGCCCCATTACATTGTGCTTTCACATGAGTCTTACAAGGCAGTGTGTGGTCGTCAAATGATTTGCTCTTTTGTTTCGGATAGTCCTTGAGTTTGATCCGTTCTGAGGATGTTTGTTTGGGTATATTCTGGGTCTCCTGGGCGTTTTTGGTTTTTGCCACAGGCGTAGCTGGTTTGGAACAGGTGGGTTTCGGAGAGTTTTTGGCTAGGAGAGGTGGGGTGTTGGTGGAGTTTGAGTCTTTGTGAAGGGAAGACGCTAGAAGTTTAGATGTGATACGGACTGATGTGTGTTTGTGTTCATCAGCAGGCTGGGTTTTAGCCAAGTCATTCTTGTGTTTGTCAGATGAATGTGGCTCTGTCGCTTCGGCAGATGGTGTGTGTGCTTGTTGCGTTTGTGTGGTAGCTGTGGTCCTGTCCGTGTTGTTGGGTATGTTTGTGTCTGTTGTTTGTGTGGCTGAGTCCTTGTAATGTGTAAAGTCTGCAGAATGTGGCCTTGACTGCTGCTTTGAATCTTTTGTTTTGTTCTGAGGGTGTGATGTTTGGTTTGAATGTGAGCTGTGTGTTTTTGGTATAGTATGTGATAGCTGTGGTGTATGAGTCGGCTTTATTGAAGAATGTGTGGAGGTGTTTGCTGTGTCTGTGTTTTTGCTTTGTGACTGAGAGTCCAGAGGAGACGCTTTCCTCGACTGGTTGGAAGCTGAAGATGCTGTCCGTGGTGGATTTGGTAAAGTCTGACTGGCTGATATTTGATTGACAGCCCTCCTACGACATGCACCTGTGCACGGTGTAATCTGTGATCGTCTCCTCCCACACGTCCCACACAGGTGGGGCTGGGAAGCCGTCATCACTCGACAGGGCCTCGGTGGGGTGGCATGCACAGTCGTACAAATACTCCCCGTCTTTAATACAGAGCGATGGCCCTCCCCACGTAGAGACTGCACTCTTCTCCTCTCGACGGCTGGCTCCTTACCCTCTGTCGCCTCAGTGCAAACCCCTCCCACCATGTCAGAGGCTACCACGCTGCCATTTGTATACCGAGCTGTCCTTTTTGCTTTGGTGTCCTTTGGGTTTGTCCGTATAGTTTTAATCTGGCAGTAAACTCCGCTGCCCGACCCCTGTGACCCCATATCGTCCTGTGTCAGACTGTTGATCTCGTTCTGAGATGTCTCCTTGGACACCGGCAGACTTTTGCTGTCACTTCTGATAACTCCCACTGTCTCTGCTGTATTTGTTTTGTCCGTTGCCATGGCGAGGGGCAGATGTGTGTTGGTTGGTTGGCTGCCGTGTCGTTTGATGGAAGGGAGAGTCCGCAGCCCGGGAGATGTTTGTACCCCGACACTGCACAGTGGGCCCCATCGTCCCCCTGCCAGGGGAACCCCCAGTGCAGGCACTGGATTGGTTGGGTCAGCCACCCTTCTGCCCATACTCTTGCAGGTTGCTCAGCCCCCTGAGGAGCTGAACGGAATGGAGGCGAGCGGTGACATCAGCCAACGTCAGCAAAATTATATCCAATAGAAAGTGGGAATGTTTCCAGCTTTAGTTTCCCAAGATGAATTTGTGTTTGTGAGGCAGTGTGAGATCGTTTGTATATGGAAGCTCGAGACAGGAATTCAATATCCAATGATGCTATACACCTTCAGTGTCCTTCCTTCAATGACCTCCTTACTACTTTAGCTACTTCTGATTGGACAACACTTTCACAGCTCCTCTCAGGCTCCAACCAGTGGCCCGCAGATGATGAGTTGGATGGATTCTCAGGGCATTGTAGGTTAGTTCTGGAAAGAGAGAGCAAAAGAGAAAGGCAATGAATGAAACGACAGCAGAAAGAAGGACAACAGGGAATAAATGGTCAGATTGGAAAGAAGACACAGACATTAGGTACGTTAAGCACCATATAAAAGCGTTGACCCCGATTGAGTGCACACAATGACCAGATCAATAGAACTCTATCAACCTCTTATTAGAGCAGCAGGTGGGCTCGAGTGACAGAAGCGAAACTCTGAATCTAATCAAGCTGCTTCTCTTGAGGGCACAGATAAAAGACACATTTTAAGGGTAACGGCATATGCCTCTATAAAGTTGCACACTAACCCCAGAAGCTCGGTCAATAAATCGTATAAATATAAGACTACAGATGTTGTTGCAGTCTTTTATTACGCAGTGACACAATGTGACAAATTTCAAATGGTGTTATCTCTTCCTTCCACGGAATGTAAACTGATGAAGCATCCAGGCTTGACATCCCTCATGGAAGGAGTTTGGGAATCTGCCTAATGAGTTCAGCATAATGTTTAGCTCTGCGGCATTGTTTCTGTCCATCTTCCTGATTTTCAGTGGGTTAGACTGGCATCTTTTGCTTTGTGTTTAATTCTTTCTTGGCAGACAAAATCCTTAATTGCTTAGCAAGCTTATGCTAAAGTTTTATCTGGTTTTGTATGATTATGCTCAGTCAAAAATTGTGGATTGTTTGGGCGAGGAACAAAATTAGCCTTTTGATCTTCGTCACTTTAAATCAGTTGAAAACTGACTATGAATACATTATTATGTTGCACTTTGACAGTGTAAGTAGCTGATAAACTTCGGGCAAGATAATATATATCCGATTTTTCCTCAGGAGAAAATTGGGCCAATGCAGCAGTACTTTTTGACATTGTACATCAAAGAAAAACAGACAGAAATAGGAGTTTAAAAAAATAAAATTAAAAATTAAATTAATATACAGTAGTACTTCATTTATAGTTTATTTATATTTATATGTTTCTATATACCTATGTACTGTAGGCTAAAATTAGCTAA